>JAFEMH010006483.1:0-65000 GCA_022495995.1 Adenophora triphylla var. japonica
TGGCAAGCTTCTCTAGAAGTTTTCTTGGCATGTTATGTCGCACGACATAACAAGCTCCTTTCCAGCTTCCTTCTAGAAACATGCAAGGTGGCGGTTTTCTAGAAGGTTTTTCTTGAATTAAGAAAACGTGTTTCTTAGTCCCCAAAGCAGTCCCGTCAAACCCTTAGAAGGTTTGGAACATTTCCGGAATTGCTCAGGAACTCTCTAGGAAAAGTCTGGAGAATTCTTGGGAAACTTGCCGGAATTGCCGGGGAACTTAACCGGAAGGCATGAGCCAGATTTGGGTACTTACAGTTTTGTAAATGCGGTTTTGCTTGGCGGTTTTGGTGAGTGCAGTTTTACAAGCACGTGTGGTTTTGACAATGTTAACTCCAAACACTAATTCACAATAATGGATAACTAAATAAAGATCAAACAGAGATAGAGATAAATAATTAGTAAGCACAAGAAATATAAAATGCATAAATATAAGAACACGCTTATTTGGAGTGCTTCAATCGATAAACGATCTACGTCCACTACCAAGATGGTTAGTCTTGGATTTCTAAGAGAGCTTTTATATTGAATATTGAGAGATTACAAAGTACAATAAAATCTTTTCTATGAAGAACAAATCCTAGACTAAACCGGTGTATCTCAAATGTATAATCTATGTGATTAAACAAGTGAGGTGTGTGTGTGAGAACAAGATCAAGGCTCTTTAAATCTGTGAGATGTAGAGCACAATGATTCTTGAATGTGTTAAGGCTTGATTTCTCGGGCGGGAATATTTCTTGAAGGTAGAGGATGAAGATTGAGGGTTGAATAATTTGCAGGCGAGCTTCGGCTTCTATGAACACAAGCACTTTTAATTTTCTCAAGCAATCTTCAAATGGTGAAGATTAGGGGTATTTATACCCAAGCATCAAGAAACTAGCCGTTGGATACAAATACATTTGCAAGGATAGTACTTGATGCAATCCTATTGGTCCACAGCAACCACTTTTGTCCTTTGGTACAGCAGTTGTAGATAAAGCTGATCAGGCTCAACTGCAAGCAATGAGGTTTGGACACCTTCACCTTTTCAAGATCCTTGCAGATCTTCTCCGACATTGAATCACGTGACAAGATATGGTGGTTGACTTTTGATATTGCTGACGTGGATCTCAACAGTAAAAAGGTGGTTCACTTCAAGTCTTCAATCATTGGATGCGGTTAGTGAGATGCGGTTGATGAAGTGCGGTTTGCTTCACCAGGAGGTTGCAAAGAGCGGTTGCATATGAACTGCACAGGTGCGGTTCATAAGCGGTTACACTTCAGTTGGTTCAAGGAGCATATTCAAAGGAATTCCACAAGCGGTTGCATGTGCGGTTCTGAAGGGCAGTTTTGAAACTGCTTGGAACTGCAACCTCACATCCAATGAGTCTTGTGCCAGTCTTCAAGCCTAAATTTAACCTATTCTATAAAATGGATTTAGCTAAAAAAATTGAAGTCTAAGCTTCATTACATAGGGTCCTAAAGTCCTTAAAATAGATGGGAGGTTATGGTATCAATCAAATCTGATACAAAATAGGAGGGTTAAAACATGCATACCCAATAATCTCTCCCTATTTGATTGATGCCATTACCTACTATAACTAAAGCAAACATTGTACTTGGTAAGAACATGTCCATAAGAATTAACATGGTAATTCATGTCCCAAGTCAATGTACACACTTAGCTTAAGCTATAGATTTCTATACTATTGAAAGATTGGAACTTACAACTTGAAAAGTATAGAAATGCATTCAGTGCACTTAAAAATATGAGTTTAAGTTCAAAGTGCGGTTTAAACTGAATGTTTAAACTTCAATTCAAAAATATGATTTTAAGTTAGAAAATATTTGAATGAGGTTATAAACCATAAGCGGTTTCATTGTTCTACAAACAAGCAGTTTGATATGAACAAAGTTTTGGAACCATGATGAAATTTCCATTAATTCCTAAAGTGATTACAGTTACAGGAATGAAGGAAAATTACAAGGTTACAAAAAATCAAAAGAAGTTGGACAAAAGAAAATACATGAAGTGCAGTCCAACAAAACAAAAAGGAGTTTAGCAAAAAGGAAAAGGAATTACATAAAAGCGGTCCTAATGCTGACGCGATTGATGATGCGGTTGCTGATGATGTTGATGGCGCGATTGCTCACGAGGTTGATTAACTTCTTGGTTAGGCACGTGCGGTCCAGAAGGTCTGAAGGCTGAGCTTTCACCTCTGATAGTTCTTCTCAGGGCTCTGAGGTCTTCAACTTGCCTTCCAAGAGTGGTCTCAACTGCTCTAAGGGCGGTTACAGATTGAGCAGCAGTTGATCCAGCAGCATCAACAGTTCTTGTATTTGCAGCAACGCTGTCCTTGATCTCTGTTGTGAAGGCTTCAATGCAGGCCTTAATAGAATTGTAGAATGTGAAGATCTCATCCTGAATGGTCACAGTTTGAGTAGATAGAGCATCTCTCAATGGTTCTAAGTCAACTGTTACATTCAGATTGGACTTCAATTCCTTTATTGAGTTGTCAAGCTTAAGGTTGAATCCTGCCTTGAGATTTTCAAACCTGAAAGAGATATCAATATCAAAAGTTGTAACTTGCTATTTGATACTGTCTCCCACTTTGTTGAGATCAACATTAATTCTGTCTTTAAGGGAGTCCAGTTCAGAAAAGATTTTCAACTGCAAGTTATCCAGAGCGGTTTGGGAAGGAGCGGCTGAGGTTGAGGCTTGTTGCGGTTAGGTTTCTTGAAGGGTTTTCATGAAAGAAACCAAAGCAGAGTTGGTTGAAGAGACAAACTCATCAGATAGCTTGGAGAGCATCTCTTGAAGTTGGATCTTTGACACAGCATCACCCATGGCTCTAAGCACTCCTCTGGCTAAGTCTTCTTTAAACCCAAGAAAGCATTCTGTAGCTGCGCTTTTGACAGCTTCAGCGGTTTGGGTTGTTGAGGCGGTTTGAAATGTAGAAACTCTCTCCCCCTTAATGGCATCAATTAATGGGGCTTTCATGATTGCCAGTTCAGTGGTTTGAGAGTCCACTTTGGAAAGAAGGGTGCGGTTGGAGGCTTCTAGGGATGAATTGGAGGCAGCCAGGGCAAGGTTGGATTCAGTCAGCTTTAGCATATGCCCTTGGTTTACAACCAACTGTGATTGAATCAGTTGGAGGGTGGATAGAATTTGGAGGTAGTCAGAAGAGGCGGTTGGAATGGATGGAATTTGGGTAACTGAGGGAGGCGGTTGAGACTGAGTTGGAGGGGCAGTTTGAGATAGAGGATTTAGAAGGGTTTGGAAAAGGCGGCTGGCTGGGACTGTAAAAGGTGAAGCAGTTGAGGGAGGTATGGGTAGTGTTTGGGGTAAAGTAATAGGTGCGGTTGAGATTAGGATTGTAGGAATTGGTGCGATTGAAATTGGTGCGGTTGAAATTGGTGCGTTTGAAATTGGTGCGGTTGAAGGAGGTGGAATATTAGAAGTAGGAATTTGAGAAGTAACAGGGTTGGAATTTGAGGAAGAGCTGGTGGTGTGAAGTTCAACAGAAGGGGATTTCTGTTGAGGGGGGAATTCTCAGGGATAGGAGAATTTGGAGGAGGTGGAGTAGGAATGCGGTTTAAAGAAGGGGTTTGGTGTTGTTAGGGAGAATTTTCAGGAGGAGGAGGAGTATTTACGTGGTCAAGAGAAGGGGTTCGATCGCGGTTTAGGTTAGAAATGGAGATGGCTGGAGTGTGATGAGAGTAAGGTGGTGATTGGGCACGGTTGGAATTATGAATAGAAGGGGAGCGGTTTGAATGTTGAGGTGAGGGAGTTGGGGATTTGTTTTGGCTAGAGGAAGAATGGGATTTGGTAGAAGAATGGGATGATGAATTTGAAGTGGAATGGGAAGAAGGTGGGGAAGGAGTAGGTTGTTTGGAAAGGCGGTGTAGAAAGCATTTGGGGCCTTTGATTGGGGTTCTCCTTTTGGCCACTTGTTTAAGCCTGATTGGTTTCTCCCCCTGAGCGGTTGCAGCTCTGAGGGGTTGGGTAGGAGAAGGCGGTTCAGGAGAGTTGGACTTGGCTGGGGAGGAATGATGAGATTGGACAGGAGATTTAGAGGGACTTTGGTTAAGAGGTTGGGTTTGGGGCGGTTGAGAAGGAGGCGGTTGGGGAATGGGTTCTTTGGTTTTCCCTTTAGATGCACCCTTCTCAGCTCTAGCTTTCTCTATCCTTTCAATCTCAGCCTTATAAAAGGCGGTTAGGTCTTCATCAGTCATCTTGGCCAGAGTCTCCTTGGTCAGCTTGGCCTTCTTTGCTTTGGCAATCAAAGGAGGAATAGTGTTATCCTCTTCTTCTTCTTCAACAACTTCATCCAGAAGAGACATCTTCTCTTTCTCTTTCCCTTTCTTGCTTGGCCCAGCACCAGGTGCACCACGCGGTTGGGTAGGTGCGGTTCTGGTTGGCTTAGGGAGCGGTTCTACAGAGGCCTTCCTCTTCCTTGAAGCTTTCTTGATAGCTTTCCCAAGGCCTCTTGAAGCAGTTGCAGGAGTCATCTCAACATAGTGCTCCTTAGGATGGATGGTGTTAGCATCATAAAGCACCTTGTAATCATCATTTCCAAAGGAAAATCTGAAGGAATGACATGCCTTGAGGCCAAAGGATTCTTCAACTCCCCAGTGAATAGAAAGTTCTGGGGTAGAAATCCTCAGCTCCTCTAGGTGCTGATAGTTGTCAAATATTGCGGTCAGCAATCGTCCAAAGGGTCTCCACCTAATCTTCTCATCCTTGACCTTCAGCTGATAGGCATCAATGCTGCTGGCAAGCTCTCTCATTAAAATCTTGGGCCAATGAAGCTTCATGCCGTTGTAGATGGCACAGCAGTACTGCCACTGATGAGAGGTGAAGTTGTTGTGGTTCCCTGTCTTCCCACACACAGACTTCCCAATAAGATAGCAAAGATGGCTCATCAGCTCTCCAAAATCTCTCCTTGGCTTCTTCTTGTAGTAGCCAGACTAAGAATCCAGGGTTCCAGTAAGGGTTGAGCAAGTAGCATCCTGAACCTCCTGGGACACTTCAACTGGAGCACCAGACACATGGAAGTCATAGGTGCTTCTGATGTCCAAGTAATCAATGGAGACTTTGAATCCTTCAACAACTCCCACTAATCTGGGGATCTTCGTCCCATCAGACAGCTCTGTCTCTCCATGCACTGCGGTTACGTAGAATTGATCAATGAAGAGAGGGATGGTGTAGGTTTGTTGTTTGTTGAAGAGGGGAAGGATTCCTGAAGCTTGTAATTTTCTGATCATCTCTCTTCCAAGAGCATCAGACCGCAGTTCAGGTTCATTTATCTCCCATCCTGGTAAGAAATACTTGGTATTCTACAAAGAAAACACACAAGTTAGAACAATTTACTAAAATCACAGTTCACAAGCGGTTTGGTGCACACATGCGGTTGGCAATAGTGCGGTTTTGGAAATGATAATTTCCAAACCTCAAGGAAACTGTGAACACAGGTAGGAAAACAAATAAGAAAAATACAAAAGTATATTTACTTAGTACGTGGCATTGTAATCCAAAGTTATCCCACACTGCAAGCAGTGGTGATTTAGGGGAAGGTTATGGTGTCCAGCCTATATACTTAGTAATACTTAAGTAATTTTCAAGCATGCGGTTGCAAAAGATATAAGTGCAGTTTTCAACATGCGGTTTACAAGTATGAAAACATGCGGTTCATATCACGCGGTTTTGAAACACAAGGATAAGCAATTATAAGTGCGGTTTCAAAAATTTAGCATGCGGTTTACAATGAAGCGGTTCAAACATGCAAAACATAGTCAAAATTTCCAGAAATTTTCTAAGTATGGAAAACAAGATTGAAAATTAGGTTAAACTAAAACATATGAAAATATCTGAAAATGGAGATGAACATTCACATGAGTGCATGAAGAACACGAAGAACGTCAAGAACAGAGATTTGATGAATGTTAACCAAAATGAACAAATAACATGTTAAAATGATCACATTGAGCAGTAGATTAACAATATAACAATAAAAATGTCTACTTTACTCAGAATTACCCAGAAAAAGCAAAAACACAGAAGTGGGTTTCGAAACATAAATATTTTGAAACTCAAAATTAGTACCCCAAATCAAGTGTAGATCATGAAATAAAGCATATAATCTTAATCTAGGCAAGATTCCGAATAGAACCCAACAAATTTCAATCAAAATGATTAAGAAATAAAGCATATAGAAGCAAAAATCAGTTTAAGTTCTTCGAAACTCAAGAACATTCATCAATGGCAGTTTAAGTGTATGATTTGCAGAATATTAAGAAGTTTAGGGTTAGAAATCATACCATATCAAATATAGGTTGCTTAGGAGCCATTGACTTGAAGAAATTTAAGGTTTTTAACCAGTTTTTGAAGTGAGAAAGAAGAAAGGTTTGGTGAGAAACTGACACTAAGGTACGGTGTCAGAGAAGACAGTTTGAAAAAGTTTAGAAAAATAGGAATGATTTCTATTTATAGGAAAGGGTTTAGGGTTTAGCAGTTGAAAAGACTGTACCTGGTTACACCCTTTCAGCTTCAACCCATCAACCAATGACGGCTGACATGAAGCCTATTTAATGCCAATGTTCCCTTTGCATTAAATGCATTCAAAATTTAAATTTTCGTGGGAAAACATTTGCAAATAAACCCTTAAAGAAAAATTAAGGACTGAAAAATAAATAAAAGGAATTTGAACAGTTTTTTTTTTTTAATTAAATAACCATAAGCAAAAATTAGAAATTACTCCAAGTTGAAACGCGGTTGAGGTCCAAGCGGTTGAGCTGCAGCACGCGGTTGGAATGAAGTGGTTGGCTTGCAGGGCGGTTGGACTACTTGCGGTTTGATGCACGCGGTTCAACAATGGATTTGAAACTATATTTAACACACAAGTTAGCAAATAAAAAGAATGGATTCATTTAAGTTCAAGCATACCCATTTCTCCTCTAAGGAATGAAAACCTCTTGGAGTCAAGAGCCTTGGTGAGGATATCAGCAATCTGGTTGTCTGTCCCCACGTACTCTAAATGGATATTCCTCTTCTCCACATGGTCTTTGAGGAAATGATACTTGATATCTATATGCTTGGTCTTTGAATGCATGACAGGGTTGTTGGAGACTAAAATTGTTGAAGTGTTGTCGCACATGATAGGGCAATTTCCTTCTTCAATTCCATAGTCCACCAACTGCTGCTTCATCCAAAGGATTTGACAGCAAAAACTACCAGCAGCAATATACTCGGCCTCTGTGGTTGACACCGAGCGAAGCTTGCTTCTTCTTGCTGGCCCAAGCAACTAGTCTATTCCCAAGGAAATGACAAGTCCCACTAGTGCTTTTCCTGTCAATGGTGCAAGCTGCATAATCTGCATCTGAATAACCTATAAGATCGAAGTTCGAATCTTTGGAATACCAAAGTCCAAGGTTAGTGGTTCCAGATAAATAGCGGATTATACGCTTAACTGCAATAAGATGTGCTTCTCTAGGATCTGCTTGATAGTGTGCACATACACAGACACTAAATATGATATCGGGCCTACTAGCAGTTAAGTAAAGTAATGAGCCGATCATACCTCGATATAAAGTCTGATCAACTTTCTTACCTTTTAGATCTTTATCTAGCTTATTGCCGGTGGCCATAGGAGTATCATATGCTTTAGCATTTTCTAATCCAAATTTCTTTATCAACTCCTTGGTGTATTTGGCTTGGCTGAGGAAAATACCTTCTTCGCATTGCTTGATTTGAAGCCCGAGGAAGAATGTTAATTCTCCCATCATGCTCATCTCAAACTTGCTTTTCATTAGCTTTTCGAAACACTTGCAAAGTAACTCATTAGTAGAACCAAAAATAATACCATCGACATAAATTTGAACAAGTAAAATATGCTCATTATATTTGGCAATAAAAAGAGTTGTATCAATTTTACCGCGTTTAAATCCTTTTTCTAGTAAAAATTTAGAAAGAGTCTCATACCATGCCCTTGGAGCTTGCTTAAGTCCATACAAAGCTTTCTGGAGTTTGTAGACATGATTGGGAAATTTGGAGTCTTCAAATCCAGGCGGTTGGGCAACATATACGGTCTCTTGCAGTTCGCCGTTGAGGAAAGCACTCTTTACGTCCATTTGATATAACTTGAAACGGTTGAAAGAGGCGTAGGCTATGAAGATTCTGATAGCTTCCAATCTTGCAACTAGAGCAAAGGTTTCATCATAATCGATTCCTTCTTCTTGCCTATATCCTTGTGCAACCAACCTTGCTTTATTCCTAGTGATGCTTCCATTCTCATCCATCTTATTCCTGAATACCCACTTGGTTCCTATCACTCCTTGATCCTGAGGTCTAGGCACTAAAGTCCAGACCTTGCATCTTTCAAACTGGTTGAGTTTTTCTTGCATAGCAACGACCCAACTGGAATCTTGGAGTGCTTCATCAATCTTCTTGGGTTCAACTTGAGATAAAAGAGAAGTATGCACTTCATAATTCGATCTCCTTGTTTGAACACCGGAAAACAGATCACCAATCACATTTGTGAGAGGGTGACTGCTGACTTCACGAACCTCCGGGGGTAAGTCTGGTTGGACTGAGGTTTGCTGAAGATCTTCAATTGGAGCATCGTTAGATCCTTCAGCGAAGTCATGGAAGGTAAGTTGACGAAGAGATTCAACAAGCTGGATAGGGGAATTCTCAACTTCTTCTTCCCTTGTAGGTGCATCGGGAATGGGAATTTCAGGTGCGGTTTCAAATCTGCGGTTTGGGGGAATTTCAGTTGAGGTTGCTGGATTTTGCGGTTGAGGTTCAGGTGCTGTTTGAGATGGTTCACCTGTTTCATTTTGCTCAACAAAATCATCAGCAATATTTGGAGCCAAATGTGGCTCAAGGAGAGAATGCTCATCGAAAGTAACATGGACAGACTCAACTATTTTTAAACTAGTTTTATTGAAAACACGAAAAGCTTTTGAATGTTTAGCGTACCCAACAAAAATACCTTCATCGGCCTTGGCTCCAAATTTACCTCTATTTTCTCTTCCGTTGTAGAGGACAAAACATTTGCAGCCAAAGATCTTGAAGAATGCAATGTTGGGGGGTTCTTCCTCTCCAAAGCTCATAGGGAGTCTTGTTATAGGCTTTGTTGATGAGGGAGCGGTTCTGAGTGAAGCATGCAGTATTGATTGCTTCAGCCCAGAAATACTGAGGCAGCTTGGCTTCAGATATTATTGTCTTTCCAGCCTCAATCAACGTCCTATTCTTCCTTTCCACAACCCCATTTTGTTGTGGAACACCAGCTGCGAAGAAATTGTGATCAATCCCATGGTCATCACAATATTGACCAACACCATTGTTCTTGAATTATGTTCCATTATCTGATCGAACACTAATGATGTCGTCTTCTTTTTGAGTTTGGAGCCGTCTAAATAGTGCGGTGAGAATCTCATAGCAATCATCTTTGGAAATCATTATCTCAACCCACGTATATCTTGAGTAATCATCCACCACCACTAAGGTATATCTATTTCCTCCAATGCTGGCAGTGGTTACGGGTCCAAACAAATCTATGTGAAGCAGTTGTAAGCATCTTGAAGTTGATGGAGCGGTCTTGCTGGTGAAAGACGACGCGGACTGCTTACCAAGTTGACATGCACTGCATTTCTCAGGATGATGGTCAGCCACTTTGGGTAAACCACGAACGAGGTTTTCCTACCAATCTTTGCAAGATACTTGAAGTTCAAGTGGCTCAACCTCTTGTGCCATAGCCAACTATTTTCTCTCACATTCTTAGCTACAAAACAGAGATTAGTAATACTACATGCAGAATTAAGATCAATAATGTAAATATTACTCTTACGAGTCCCTGTGAGTAGGGTGACGCCGGAAATGCTATCTTTGATAAAGCAGTTTGATGACGTGAAGTTGCAAAGCATTCCTTTGTCGCAAAATTGAGAAATTGAAAGGAGGTTGTGCTTGAGTCCATCGACAAGAGAAACCTTCTCAATAGTTAGGTTTCCTCTCCTTATAACACCATATCCAATGGTCTTGCCTTTGTTGTTGTCACCAAAGGTTACAGACGGACCACTTGCTTCAATGACATCTTCAAGTAATGATCTATCTCCAGTCGTATGTCTTGAGCAACCACTGTCAAGATACCATTCATTATCCTTGGAGTGACCAGCCATTAAGCAGAGGACCTGAAATGTAAACATTAAGAATGAGGTCCCCCTTTATTCCTTGGGTCCTGAAGTTAGCAACCCTTTACGGCCCACACCTGTTTGACAGAAGGAGGTTTACTCTTCCTAGCATTGGATGTGAACCGCAAGAGGCATTCTGCACCCTTGTGACCTAAACCATCACACACAGAACATTTATAAAAGCTAAAAGCATCATGAGGTTTTACTAACTCCTTACTCTTCTAAGGAGTTGCATGCGGTTTGGGAGGAGCGGTTGCAGCCTTGACAAAGGGAACAGGCTTTGATTTGACCACGTATTTTCTAGGAACGCTATTCCTGCTTTTGAAGGCTCCTGGAGCGGTCGAAGAAGAGGCGCGGTCAGACCTGGAGTTGCCAGTACCACCTTTTCCAGGGGGAACTTGGGAGAAACCTTTTCCAGGGGGAACTTTAGGTAGACATAATTAATTTGTTGTCCTTTACCCTTGCCTTTAGCATGCTTCCTCTTAGGAATTTCTTTAGTTAGTTCCAAAATTTCCTCATCCTTTTCACTGGAGGATGCACACTTCTCCTCTTCCTCAGATCCAAAACCTAGACCCTCCTTAATTCCAGGGGGAACTTGGGAGTCTATGATTTGATCCTTGGTGGATTGAGACTTGAGCCACGAATCAATAATCTTTTGGAGATCATTGATTTGGGTTACCAAGTTATCATTCCGGAGTTGAAGTGCAGCAACCTTAGTTTCAAGGATGCGGTTTTGACAGCAAGAGGAGTCATACTTCTGATTTTGTCCTTAAGATTTGAAATTTCGGACTTCATCACAGTTTTCTTCGTCTTGTACAAATTAAGTTCATCATGAGCTAAGCTTAAGGCTTTCTTAAGATTAGAGAATTGATGGATCACCATTTCAGCTTCCTTGAACATCCTTTCATGTTCCATGGGAGAAACCTCTTCCACCACCTTTTTCAAAATGTTCTTTGGAATTGCTTTTGAAGGTGGAGCATTTTTAGATGAGAAAATGGGACGTGAATACGAGCAATTTCCTATCTTAACGCTAGGAGTAAGTTTGATATCATCATCCAATTTATAATATGGAAGTTTTGTAAAAACCTCTTTTTCCTCCATATCTTGCAACTCAAATGATTCAGAATCTGATTCATCGGAAGCGTCTGCAACTAAGCAGAGATTAACCTCTTCGGTTTCATCATCACTTCAATCATCAGAATCTATTTCAATCCAAGTCGCCAATTCCTTGGAATTCTCTTCCTCCTCAGCAACCATTCCCTTGTGATGAGAAAATTTCGAAGGAAAGGTTTTCTTTTTCATGTATTCATATTTAGGCTGTGGACACTCAGATGCAAAGTGGCCAGGTTTCCTACAGTTGTAGCAAACTAGATCACTCTTTTTCTTTGTATCTGCAGCCCTAGAAAATGTTGCAGGAGGTTTGCCTTTTGAAAATGATTTTGTGAAAGGTTTTGAGGATTTTCTAAATTTTTGAAATCTTTTCACAAACATGGCAAAATCATCATCATCCATCTCGATGAGTGATGAGGTTGATATGGAAGGATCAGTGGTTTGATTGGATGTAGATGGTTTCTCCTCATGTTCCACTACAGACATAGAAAGCGATTTGGTTTTCCTTCAATCTCTTCAATATGATTTAATTTAAGATCATAGACTCTAAGATTGGCATACAAGTTACTTAACGACCAAGTACCCAATACTTTGGAGTCTTCTAGAGAGGTAGCCTTATTTACCCATCTAGAACCTAAAGCAGATAGGAAAGTCATATTGATTTCCTTATCGGTTAAAGTTTTACCAAGAGATCTACAAGCATTAACTACCTCAACATAGCGATCGTAGGTTTGATGCAAGGTTTTGTTGGATTTTCTGTTGAAGTTGTTGTAGGATCTTTCAACAGTATATAATTTGTTTTCCTTGCATTCTTCATCACCTTCGAGGTAGCTCTCTATGGCATCCCACATCTGCTTTGCGGTTTTGAGGTACATTACTTTCTGAAGAGTTGAAACGGGGAGGGTTCCAGAAATAATGTGCCTAGCCTTGCTGTCCAAGGCAACTAATCTCTTCTCTTCATCCGACCACTCATCTTTTGGCTTTTTGACTTCTGGAGTTTCAGCATTGGTGGTTGCATCAGTGTTAGCCTTCATTGGAATTAGAGGGCCATTGATTACGCACTCCACCAGCATTTCATCTATAGTTTCCAAATGAATAAGCATTCGGCACTTCCAGATGTCAAAGTGGTCTTCGTCCAAGATTGGAATGTGTGAATAGTTAACAGTAGTCATTGTCTTTGAGGTTGCCATAACGAATCGGCACACAAGCTGTTAAGCTTGAAAAACAATGGTTTTAAAATGTGTTTAGCTCTGATACCACTTGTTGGTCCCAAAGGTGGCAACAAGGGTGAAAATACAGCTAGAGGGGGGTGAATAGCCGTTACAAATTTTTCGCCCTCTTTTGAAAAATAAACCTCTTGCTTACAAAATCCTCTTGCAGTTGATAATAGACTGTAAGTGAAGATGTAAAATGCACAGCGAAATAATAGAGTATAAAGCGGTTTTGAAGAGGCGGTTTATAAATGCGGTTTTGCTTGGCGGTTTTGGTGAGTGCAGTTTTAAAAACACGTGTGGTTTTGACAATGTTAACTCCAAACACTAATTCACAATAATGGATAACTAAATAAAGATCAAACAGAGACAGAGATAAATAATTAGTAAGCACAAGAAATATAAATGCAGAAATATAAGAACACGCTATTTGGAGTGGTTCAATCGATAAACGATCTACGTCCACTACCAAGATGGTTAGTCTTGGATTTCTAAGAGAGATTTTATATTGAATATTGAGAGATTACAAAGTACAATAAAATCTTTTCTATGAAGAACAAATCCTAGACTAAAACCAGTGTATCTCAAATGTATAATCTATATGATTAAACAAGTGAGGTGTGTGTGTGAGAACAAGATCAAGGCTCTTTAAATTTGTGAGATGTAGAGCACAATGATTCTTGAATGTGTTAAGGCTTGATTTTTGGGCTGGGGAATATTTCTTGAAGGTAGAGGATGAAGATTCAAAGGGTTGAATAATTTTTGGGCAGAGCTTCAGCTTCTATGAACACAACACTTTTAATTTTCTTAAGCAATCTTCAAATGGTAAAGATTAGGGGTATTTATACCCAAGCATCAAGAAACTAGCCGTTGGATATAGCTGTTGTAAGGACAGTACTTGATGCAATCATATTGGTCCACAGCAACCACTTTTGTCCTTTGGTACAGCAGTTGCAGATAAAGCTGATCAGGCTCAGCTGCAAGCAATGAGGTTTGGACATCTGTCACCTTTTCAAGATCCTTGCAGATCTTCTCTGACATTGAATCACTTGACAAGATATGGTGATTGACTTTTGATATTGCTGACGTGGATCTCAACAGTAAAAAGGTGGTTCACTTCAAGTCTTCAATCATTGGATGCGGTTGGTGAGATGCGGTTGATGAAGTGCGGTTTGCTTCACCAGGAGGTTGCAAAGAGCGGTTGCATATGAACTGCACAGGTGCGGTTCATAAGCGGTTACACTTCAGTTGGTTCAAGGAGCAGATTCAAAGGAATTCCACATGCCGTTGCATGTGCGGTTCTGAAGGGCGGTTTTGAAACTGCTTGGAACTGCAACCTCACATCCAATGAGTCTTGTGCCAGTCTTCAAGCCTAAATTTAAACTATTCTATAAAATGGATTTAGCTAAAAAATTGAAGTCTAAGCTTCATTACATAGGGTCCTAAAGTCCTTAAAATAGACGGGAGGTTATGGTATCAATCAAATCTAATACAAAATAAGAGGGTTAAAACATGCACGCCCAACACACGCAATTATATAGTTCAAGTAATAAATTAATTATTCTACCCTGCAAAACAAAGTTAGCACAAAAATAGTAATAATTTATTTTTGACTTTTCTGGATTTTTAAAATATTTCTGTAAGTTTTCGTTTTTATTTGTTTATTATTTTTTTTTTGAATATATATATATATATATATATATATATATATATATATATATATATATATATATATATATATTTTGTTTTATACGTCAAATAGGGAGAAAGAGCATATTTTTTTTTAATATGGTCAACAAGAAAGGTCAACCAACTAAGCTTTTTACCCTTTTTCAGTGTGCCGCCAAACAAAGAAGATTCTGGCCGAACAAAAGTCTCGCGCGGGATACGTTATCCCGCGCTGGATAACCAGTCTGACAGTAATTTTTTTTTTGACGAAAACAGTATAGAAAAATTCCAAAAAATCCTGAAAAATCAAATTTTAAATAGAAAATTGAAAAGATTAATAACACCTAATTGTAACGCAAGTCTAATCCTCTTAATTAATTTTCCCCAGCGGAGTCGCCACTGTAGCGATGAGTGAATTTTTAACATCTTTTGAGTCGCCACTTATTATTTATTTAGGAAAACAATAAGAAAAACCTTTTTTGATTTAAATGAGATTTGAGGGTTCGGGGGTTAAGTTATGGAATGGGAAGGTCGAGGAGCACCCATTCCACCCAATCCGGAGATCGTTCTTGCCAATTGAGTATTATCAATCTTTTTAATTTAACAATAAAATAAAGGAACAAGAAAACCCTAATCAATTTCTTGATTAGGAATGTCGGATTGTATGCTTCGAGATCGCCTCCATGGATTGAAGGGACTCTAGGCTAATCCTTTTGATGGGATTACACTACTCTAAATGCCAATAGAGAGGTTGAGAAGAAGAAGAGTAAAATTATAGGAATTTAGCTTGTGTTTAGGGAGTATTTGATTTAGAACGTGATTCTAAGATGTCTTCTCGGTCGAGAAGTGATTCGGGCAGAGTTTCGACTCAATATGAGAGTCAAATCTTGATGCGGACAGAGCTTCGCCTCAATCCTTGATTCGGGCTTTGATGTTTGTTGATCAACAAGGTTGATAAACAAACTTTAGGTGATTTTAGGGTGATTTTGTAGGAATCTTTCAGGGAGAGAAACCAACAAAATGTGTGTGTTGTGTGTTTTCGATCGTGGATCGGGGACCTTTCAATCTAAAACTGTTAGGCTGAAATACTGAAAGTCATCTGGTATTTATAGGTGTTTAAGAGGTAAAGGTGGAGAGGTAAAACACTCCTAGGAAGGTTTCAGAACTCAGATGTGATTGAAGAACCGGATTAGAATAGATTTTATTAAGAAAAGAGTTTAAAACGGAGAAGGAGAGTGATTCTGCACATCCTGTCAAGGGGTTATCTCGCGCGAGACACGCTATTCCGCATGAGATAATGCAGTCTGTGGACAATTCTGCCCTCTTCAGTTATTCCGTTAGTCAGTTAGGTCCAAAACTAACGAGGTTAGTTAGAAACTTAACGAAACATGACGAAACTGATATGCTTTCATCAAAACATAAAAGAGAGACGGAGAGTAGTGTAATCATAAATTTATTGGTTCAGAATGGGGTGTCTAGAGGAGTTAAATTTACCAAGGGGTATTTGGCCAAGTGGTGATGCCAATGGCTTCCTCCGGGAGGTCTCGAGTTAGAACCCTAGTGTTAATGCAACTAGGTTGAAAAATTTAATAGTGGGCAAAAAAGCTCATCTCCTTTGTTGGGAGTTAAATTAAACCAAGGGGCATTTGGCCAAGTGGTGACACCAATGGCTTCCTCCGGGAGGTCTCGAGTTCAAACCCTGGTATTAATGCAACTAGGTTGAAAAATTTAATAGTGGGAAAAAAAAAACTCCCCTCTGTTCGGAGTTAAATTCTTTACCAAGGGGCATCAGTTCTGTTGGTAAGAGTGTGTGGCTTCATCCGGGAGGTACAGAGTTCGAGCTCTGGCAGAATGCAACTGGGTAATAAAATTTAATAGTGGGAAAAAAACCCTCCCCTTTGTTGGGAGTTAAATTATTTACCAAGGGGCATTTGGCCAAGTGGTGACGCCAATGGCTTCCTCCGGGAGGTCTCGACTTCAAACCCTGTTGTTAATGCAACTAAGTTGAAAAATTTAATAGTGGGCAAAAAACTCCTCCCGTTTGTTGGGATTTAAATTTTTCCAGAGTTCGAAACATGGCAGAATGCTACAAGGTCAAAAAATTTAATAGTGGGCAAAAAAAAAACCCTCCCCTTTGTTGGGAGTTAAATATTAACCAGGGGGCATTTGGCCAAGTGGTGACGCCAATGGCTTCCTCCGGGAGGTCTCGAGTTCGAACCCTGGTCTCTTTGCAACTAGGTTGAAAAATTTAATAGTGGGAAAAAAAAACCTCCCCTTTGTTGGGAGTTAAATTTTTACCAAGGGGCATCAGTTCAGTTGGTAAGAGTGTGTGGTTTCCTCCGGGAGGTTTAGAGTTCGAGCCCTGACAGAATGCAACTAGGTAATAAAATTTAATAGTGGGAAAAAAACCCCTCCCCCTCCCCTTTGTTGGGAGTTAAATTTTAACAAAGTGGCATTTGGCCAAGAGGTGGCGCCAATGACTTCCTCCGGGAGGTCTCGAGTTCGAACCCTGATGTTAATGAAACTAGGTTGAAAAATTTAATAGTGGGCAATAAAACCCCCTCCCCTTTGTTGGGATTTAAATTTACCAAGGGGCATTTGGCCAAGTGGTGACGCCAATGGCTTCCTCTGGGAGGTCTCGAGTTCGAACCCTGCTGTTAATGCAACTAGGTTGAAAAATGTAATAGTCGGCAAAAAAAAATGCCTCCCCTTTATTGGGAGTTAAATTTAACCAAGGGGCATTTGGCCAAGTGGTGACACCAATGGCTTCCTCCGGGAGGTCTCGAGTTCGAACCCTTGTGTTAATGCAACTAGGTTGAAAAATTTAACATTGGGCAAAAAAAAAACCCTCCCCTCTGTTGAGAGCTAAATTTTTTACCATGGGGCATCAGTTCAGTTGGTAAGAGTGTGTGGCTTCATCCGGGAGGTCCAGAGTTCGAGCTCTGGCAGAATGCAACTAGGTAATAAAATTTAATAGTGGGAAAAAAACCCCTCCCCTTTGTTAGGAGTTAAATTTTTACCAAGGGGCATTTGTGAAATTACCCGGATCCGAGAGGCAGCGCGTTCGCGCCCCGGTATCTGGCATTTCGCTGCGTTGGAAGGTGTGTCTCGCTGTGTGTTTGCTTTGTAGAGTCGCCACGCCGTTTTTATTAACCCCAAAACATTGAAAAAGGGCATCAGTTTAAAAATAAACTGTTTTTGTGTGATTAGATTTTGAATTCGGAGGTCAGATGACTCCTCGGGAAGAGAATATTAGAATATTAGAGCTCACCCAAGTCGCCTCGTAAAAAGGAGTCTTTCGGTACCCCTTATTCTTTAAATGCTGTGTGTGTGTGTATGTGCTTTTTAAAAATGCATGTTGTGTCGGATGTCTACATTGTACACTGCTTATTGAAATGTATTGAAATAGTGTAGGAAGGAAGCCTTACCAATGTTGGTTCGTGTCTGTCTTCCGCTGGGGAATAGTGTTTGAGGATGGAATAGTGTTCCGGAACGGACCGGGTTTGCTTCGAGATGAGCCGGTTGTCTGCGGACAGAGTTTTGGCGTGCGTTGGGATCGCAGGGATCACTCGGGCAGAGGTTCGGCGTGCGTTGGGATCGCAGGGATCACTCGGGCAGAGGTTCGGCATGCGTTGGGATCGCAGGGATCACTCGGGCAGAGGTTCGGCGTGCGTTGGGATCGCAGGGATCACTCGGGCAGAGGTTCGGCGTGCGTTGGGATCGCAGGGATCACTCGGGCAGAGGTTCGGCATGCGTCCGAGTTGCCGGTTTGACTCGGAAAGAGCCGGGATGCCTCGGGAAAGACCAGGCAAGGCCTCGGAGTACCACGAGGGGCCTCAGAGTACCTCGAGAGTGCCTCAGGCCAGCGCGGGAGCATCTCGGGAGTGCTCGGAGAGGCTTCGGAGCACCACAAGGGAGCTCGAAAGGCCTAGGAAGGATCCGAAAGGGGCCGAGATTGCCTCGAAGGGTCTTAGAGGGGTACCTGAAGGCTGGGGGGAGAGGAGAGAAGAGGGAGATGTGTAAAATGAGGGAGGGGGAGCCCTTTATTTATAGTCCACAGATTTGTGCAAGAAGGTCCATATGGACCTTCCATGAAATCCAAGATTTTGGTTTTCCTCGATTTAGGGGAATAAGTGGACTTTAAGAGGATTCTGAAATGATGGTGCCTAGTAACAAGAAGGTCCGTACGGACATCCTTGTATGCAGAAAGGTCCGTACGGACCTCCAAGGTATTCCAGTAATTATTACTTCATGGATTTGAGGGAATAAGTTGGACTTTGAGGGAATAAGTTGGACTTTAAGAGGATTCAGTAATTATGACAAAAAAGAGGTCTGTACGGACCATTTCTGCTTTTTTACATAATTCCTCAAAAGTCCTTTTGTCCTTTTTTTTTCTAGAAAGCCCCCCCCCCCTAGTTTGGTTGGTGGTTTTGTGGTTTTTAAGGGTTATGGGTATTCGAGACTACGTTTGTGTGAGTCTGCGGTGTTTCCCGTGTGTTCGGAAGAGGGTGATCCAGATTGGGGTACTTACAGAAGCCCCTCGACGATGTCACTTACGAAGGAAGTGGAGTCGTCGATAAGATAAGGGTCCTGATCTGGATCGCGTGCTGGGAGAGGAGTTGACCATGTAAGTAAGTTTGTGAAGACGTGGCGGTGTCCTGTTGTGTGACCGTTTAGGTCAGTTGGCTGGACCCTGTGATAGGATTCCTACGTATCCCTAGCGGGAATCAAGCCTGATCGTAGTTCGTGTATGGGGTGAGTGTTGTTGTGTGCGAGGACGTGAGATGTCCTCTGACTGAAACTCTGTGTATGGATGTGATGGTATCCTGTGGGTGACCGTGTGGGTCGGTTGTGCAGACGTGGTGGTGTCCTGTGTGACCGTATAGGTCAGCGGTAAGGACGTGGTGGCGCCCTGGGTGACCGTATAGGTCGGCTGGCTGGACCCTGTGATAGGATTCCTACGTATCCCTAGCGGGAATCAAGCCTGATCGTAGTTCAGAGTTCGCAAAATTGTGAGTGTATGCGGGCGTGGTGGTGCCCTGAAGTGTCGTGTGACCGCTGAGGTAGACTGTGAGGACGTGGTGGCGCCCTGAGATGGAAATTTTACGGTTTTCCAAACCGGGTAATTTAAAGCCTTTCGGGCTGGTGATAGTGATTTGGGAGGTTTAGACGGTCTTCCGGACCGAGTGGTTTAGAGCCTTTCGGGCTGGAGGTAGTGATTTGGCTGATTTATGCAGTCTCCCGGACTGAGTGATTTAAAGCCTTCCTGGCTGCAAATAGTGATGAGGACGTGACTTGTCTTCTGGCTGCGGTTGTGTCATGCGTGAGGACTTGATTCGTCTTCTAACTCCGGTTGTGTCGTGCGTGAGGACTTGATTTGTCTTCTGACTGCAGTTGTGTCGTGCGTGAGGACTTGATTCATCTTCTGACTGCGGTTGTGTCATGCGTGAGGACTTGATTCGTCTTCTGGCTGTGGTTGTGTCGTGCGTGAGGACTTGATTCGTCTTCTGACTGCGGTTGTGTCGTGCGTGAGGACTTGATTCGTCTTCTGACTGCGGTTGTGTCGTGCGTGAGGACTTGATTCGTCTTCTGACTGCGGTTTGCGGAGACGTAACTGTCTTGTGCTTTGATTGTGAGAGGCGTGAATGCCTCGTGTTTTGTCCACTGGGGGGAAAGGTTGGACTTACGATGACTGCCGGTGTTCATCTGCTGGGGATATGTGGCCTCGTGGGGGCTTTGTCCGCTGAGAAGGTGACTTCGGGCTTACTTTGATGGCCGGTGGTTGATTCACCGTTTGGCATTTGGGAGGCATTTTGTGCCTTGAGATTTGTGCTTGGAGGCGCTGGCTCCTTTTGCGCTTGTTTTATCATTTAGTGGGCGAGGTCCGGGCTTATGATGACGGGCGGTGTCTGTGTTGCCGTTTAGTGGGCGAAATCCGGACTTACGATGACGGCCGGGGTTGGTTTTGTTGGATTAAGGACCAAACTGCATTGAATCTGCTGAAATAGGCCTTTGGATAGCCAGGGGCAAAGATTATAAGGGCAAAGAAGTAATTTGGCCTTATATTGCAAGGAGGTCCGTACGGATCTTCTCTCTCTGCAAAGAGGTCCGTACAGACCTTTATGATTTTTTAAAATCCCCAGGTTTTGACCAATTGCAGAACCGAGGCAACCCCCCATTTCCCTCTTCCAGTTTCGTGAGCAGTCGAGAGAGAGAAGGAGAAAACTCCATTTTTGCTCCAAATTCCTTAGAAAATCCTCCACATTTAGCTTGAATTGCTTGTCAATGGCGGAAAGGGCCAGGAGAGGTCGTCGTCAACGGAGCCAAGAGGCGATTGAGCAAAGGGCGGACCTTCAAAGGAATTGCACTTATTTCGTGCCTTCGTTGAGGAACCCGGATGTGTTGTATCCGAATCCGGAGGTTCACAATAGGCGAGATAGAGCCGTCGGGGAGGTAAGAAATCAACTTCGTCTTGATTCTTTGCTTGAATGGTTGTATGCTAGAATTAGGTTTTAGTTTTTCCCATATTTGGGGCTTTTGTTGCTTGCCATGCCTTTTGTGAAATTCGTGATGAATTATTGAAATTGAGCATGTAAGAATTGTGGGTATGTGAATTTCGTGCAAAAATGTGGAGATTAGCTCTTATTTGTAAAAATAAAGTGCCTCTCTTTGAAATGCATGCTTTGGTGTTTTGTACCTTATGCTATTTATGTGTGTACATTGTGAGAAAATTGCCATGTAGGGACAAATTTTGTGAAAAATGTGACATGTGCCGTGTTTTGTGATGGGTTTTGTCTGAAAGTATGTACCGTGTAGGGACGGACTTTTCTTTTGAAAATGTGTCATGCAGTGTGTGCCGTGTTTTTGGTGACGGACTTTGTGGGGAGTTTATGTGCAATGTGTGCCATGTTTTATGACGGGTCTTTTGAAAATGTGTCGTGTAGGGCTTAATCCCTCTGTTGAGAAAATTTGTACAGTGTGTGCCGTGTTTTGTGACGGACTGAATGGGGAAAATTATGTGCAATGTGTGCCGTGTTTTGTGACGGGTTACATGTGAAAATTATGTGCAATGTGTGCCGTGTTTTTTGACGGGTTGCATGTGAAAATTATGTGCAATGTGTGCCGTGTTTTGTGACGGGTTACATGTGAAAATTATGTGCAATGTGTGTCGTGTTTTGTGACGGGTTACATGTGAAAATTATGTGCGATGTTGGGACGGACCCCCTTTTTTTTATGCTTTGGTTTCCTTTTGGTATTTTGCATTAAGTATTGTGACTGACGTACCTTTGTTGTGTTTACCTGCAGGATGAGGGGCTTTTGTCTGGGAAAGCCAAAAAGATGAAGTCTCGGGGGTCGCTCGAGGCAGTAGTGGAGTTGTGGCAGCAGTTGCCGGACATCTCTAGGGAGGGCAGGCCGAGCCCTAAGAGGCTGGTGTTCACTTCCTGCTTGGGCGTGTTCGTGGAGAACCTGGCCGGGATTTCGGATAAGAGGAAGAACAAGAGTATCTTCCTGGGCTTTTCCGAGTATTGGTGGGATACCACCCACACCTTCCATTTGAGCTGGGGTGAGGTGACGGTGACTACCACCGACTTTGCAGCTATTACTGGGCTTTCTTTCAAAGGAGGGCCAGTGCGGTGGAGGGACAGGATGTATGATGGGGTGTTGGCTGAGTTGTTCGGCTTTGCGCCTCTTCCTCGCAGGAACCTGGGCATGATGTACAGCGATGTAGAGATGCAGATTTCGGCCAACATTAGGGCCTATCGCCGTGGTACCGGTTTGGTTACGACTGAGCAGCTGGCGCGCTCCTTCTTGTGGTTTTCCCTCTCCGAGACTCTGTTCTCGAATCACGCTACCTCGGCTCCTTTTCCTCTGCTGGAGAGTTTGGTGGATCTAGAGAGGGTTGGTGAGATAGCTTGGGGCAAGGCGGGCCTGGCCGAGCTTTATTTTTCTTTGGACCGGTTTAGCCGAGGCGTGGCCAGTTCTTTGGGCTGCTTTGATTTTGCTTTGGAGGTATGAGTTTATTGCTGTTTTTGATTTAGCAATTTGTCATTTCTCCGTTTTCTTTTGCACTGAGCCTTTTCTGCTTTTGTCGCAGGTATGGTTTTATGAGATCTTCTGTTGCTTTCCGTGGGATCGAGATGCTGAGGCCATAGCGGCCTATCCTGCTATGTTGGGCTGGGCCCGTCCATTGAGGAGGAGGAGGACGAGTAGGGGGAAGCTCACCATCGCCTACGGGGATGTGCAGGAGCACCTGGGGAGAGATAGCCCGGCGGAGTTTGATCTGTACCCCTGGGCTCGGTATGGGGATGACGAGTTTGAGGGCGGTCCCGTGGTGACGGCGCAGAGGAAGATGTTGCGGGGCCTGACCTGCGATGTCATGTATTTGGGGGAGAGGGTCTTCGGGCAGCATGGCCCGGGTATGCTCCCCCTGGCTCCGAGGGACCCGCCTGTTGGGATGATGGATTCCCGTGATATGGACGTGCTGGAGTACGAGAGATATCTGGGCGGCGTGAGTGCCGATGAGTTTGTTTTGTATGGAGAGGAGTATGGGGCCTTCGTTAGGAGGAAGCTGAGGACGCCACAGGTGTTGGCGAGGGAGAGGCAGGATGGCCCGCCGCGTCCCCCAGATGTTCCGGTGCCTGGGCCGGACTTCACATATGTTTGTGGGGATTCGTCGAGGCGGAGGATGTCGGTACCCGTCCCTGAGCAGGCTCATGCTGCCTATTGGGTTGATCCGGATATGCCGGTGAGTGTGCTTACTCTTTTCCATCTTGGCATCTTTTCTGTATTTTTCTCTTTTTGCTTGCCTGTATCTCTTTTGCTGAGCGTTTCTTTGGCTGTTTGCTTGTGCAGGTCTCGGGGAGATCCTTTGACACGCTGACCCGCCGTTATGTGGCGATGCGGTCCTTTGCGAAGAAGTTGGCGGGGAAGCTGTCTTGCAGGTCTTCGCGGCGTGTGCCGGCATACGAGCCGATGCCTTCGAGGCATTCTGTGGACGTTCCTCCGCCGAGGGCCGAGCCAGGGCAGCAGTTGGAGGGACCCGTTCGGGGGCGGCATAGCATGGATGCCGGGACGTCTTTGGGAGTCCATAGGCAGCCGATCCTTTACCAGTTCTGGCCTTCGCGGGAGGCACCGGGAGAGAGTTTGTCGGAGCCTTCCTTCTTTGATCCTTTTGCCGGGTTTGACCCTTCTGAGTATTTTAAGTACCCACCCCAGGAGGGGGTTCAGTATTCTGATGACGAGGGTGTGGCTGGCGAGTTTGCCGAGGCACCTGACTTCTCGTTTGATGATGATGATGAAGAGTCGGATTAGGGCTCATTTGCTTTCCCTCTTTCCATATCTCCTTTCTATCTTTTTTTTTTGTTTAGCAACAGACATTATGGGTACCTGTAATAAAACACTTGTATTTGCACAGCAAAGTATTTTATTTTAAGATGTAATGCCGTATTTTGTGATTCCCGAGAATTGTCCTAGGAATTGTTGCTAGTTTATTATTTGTGCATGCCACGTGAGCTGGGAGTGCATTTGTGGGTAGCGTATGCTTGCCGAGAATGGCTTTGGCCATAATTTGGGCATTTTGGAACAAGGTCCTGCTGGGAACACTGACTGTTGTACTGTTTGCTGGAAACGTGGGACCATGGTGCAATAAGGTCCGTACGGACCAACTTGGGATGCAAAAAGGTCCGTATGGATCTCCTTTGCTTTTTGGGAAGGGATAAGTGTTTTCCGGATGTCTGGACTTTCCCCACTTCCCATTTGCAGTCATTTCGAGCTTTCTTCCCCATTTTCTCTAGGAACCTCCATTTTTGCTATGGATTCTTCGTATGTTCCAAGAGTTTTGCCGAGGCTTTCGAAGGAGCAGCAAGCATACTTCCTTGAGCGTCTGAAAATGTGGATGCGACACCGTATGAGGCATCAGAGGCGGGCTTTCGAGGTAAGGTTTCGACTCTGCTCGGTTTGGTCCCTTAAGGAGTTGGTTCCTGATTGGAAATTGTTGCGGGCTGCCGCGAAGTTCTGGGATGTTAGGAGGCACGTGTATAGCTTCTCCTACAATGAAATGGTGCCCACCTTTGAGGATTTTCGGGCTTTGATTGGAGGACCGGAGGTGGAGGCCATCTCGCTTCCTTTGATTGGTGGTGCTGCCGTGAGCGTGAAGCTTGCATGCTTTCTTCGGACTTCGTTGGGAGAAGTGCAGGGCATGATCCTTGATTCGGGTCATATTGACATTTCTGCGCTGCCGGAGCGGTTTATGATTGATGATGAGAGTGATGTCTCGTGGGATGCATTTGCCTTGTGCGTGATAGCAATGCTTTTCATGGTCAGCTCCCTTGGGTATGTGACGGTGCTTTGCTGGATGTGGTAGGGCACTGCAGAGCTGGAGAGGATATTGTCCCATTGGTGCTGGGGGAGACTCTTCATGGTATTGACCGTCTGTCGACTAGGGATAGGTTCATGAGAGGGGGAAGCCCCGCTTTGCTCACCTTGTGGCTGTGAGAGAGACTTCAGGCTATGCGTGAGGCTCCGACGTCGTTCAACCCGTGGAAATTTGCTCAGCGTCCTCTTGTGTTGGATATGGATCAATCTGGGAGAGATGGATGGCACAGCTTCGTACGCATCAGATCCGTTGGTAGGTTCTGCACTGGGGGATTGAGACTAGGAGGGCCTTTCAGGAAGGGTCCTATGTTTTCAGAGTTCCAGGTTTATCTTGGTCCTCCTTCTATATTCCGTCGCTTGTTTCCCGGCAGTTCGGGATGAGGCAGGAGCCTTTGTTGGGCTGGGATGACCTTGCCACTGCGGAGGTAGCTCCCCTTTGTATGGAAGCTCCAGGTGCTCTTTTGTATTTTCTGAGGGTATGGAAGTATTCCTCTTTCCCTCCCGTGGTAGTCCTTAGATGTCGGGAGAATGTCGTATTGACGACCCAGTACCTGGCTTGGTATGAGCAGCGCATTGGGCAGTCCCAAGTGGTTTTGGGGAGCAGTCGTGAAGCGATTCTGGGGCCCGATTGCCGTAGTAGCTATTGCCTTAGGAGTGCCGAAGCCTGGTCTGATCCTCAGGATGTCACGGGAGACGCTTTGTTTGACTACGAGACTAGAGTTGACCGACTAACGGAGAGAGGTCCCCTTTTGCAGACTCCCAGGGAGGAGATCCGAGCTGAAGCACGGGCGAATGAAGCCCTGCGAGCTGCTGGATTGTTTAACTCTACGGGGAGGACCCCTAATCTCAGACTGAGAGAAACAGAGATGGCTCGCGTGGAGCAAAAGAAGACTCGCCGAGGATGAGGGAAGAAAGGGAAGAATGGCAAGGGGACAAGCGCAGATGGCGCGGAATGACCTCCTAGGTATCCATTCATTGCATTGCAAACACATTATTTGTTAAGTGTATTAAGCTGTCTTTTAGCATGTTGTGAACTTGAGAGTAGACCGTGCTTGAACTCATCAAGAAATGTTGTAATCGTTAGTGATTTGTGATTTACTTTTAAAGCTTTGTCGAGATGCAAGATCTCTTGTTCCCTTTTTGTTTCTTTTGTGAACCTTGGCGGCGTCCAGCTTTGAACCTTTCTGCTGTATTTGCGGACTAAAACAGCCTGGGCCTTGACGGCAATTCCTTTTTCTTGGGCTTTGTGTTTGGATGAGAGGTTGGATCATCCCTTGACAAGTCGTTTTGACGGTCTTTTCCGTAGCTTCCTTGCCTCTTGTTTGTTGGCGTCGGGCTCTTGACCTCTTTTTTTTATAGCTTCTGCTTGAGCTTCCTTTTTTTTGTAAGCGCGTGAGGGTGAAGACAAGCCCCTGGCTTGGAAATTGACATGGGTCAGTCGTTTGACGTTGAGTGACCCTCGGATGTCTTTTGATGTTGTCGACGTCGTTTGACTTGGTCAAGGTGATGGTGGGGGCATGCTCTTGGAAAGTGCGTAGCTTGATGGAGGTCTTGGTTGACATTCAAAATTTTTACTTTTTTGTGTGTTTTTAGACCGGACCAATTAAGGTTGCCTACGTTCCCCCTGACTAGAGGGCTCAGGTCTGCGTAGTTCGACACTACATGGAGTGCCAAGAGATGCACAGCTTGTTCTTCTTTAGGCGAAATATCTGCGAAAATTGCTTCCATTGACTGGATTCACGAAGGGATTGCCGTCTAGGTCTGTCAGCTTCATGGCACCTCTGGAGAAGATCTTTTGAACCACGAAAGGGCCGATCCATGTTGGTTCCCATTTTCCCAGTGGGTTGGTTCGAGTGGGAGGCTTTTCTTTGAGTACCAGATTGCCTTCCCTGATGTCTCGAGACTTGACTTTCTTATCGAAAGCTCTAGCCATTCTGCTTTGGTAGGCTCAGACGTGTTCCATGGCCTTTAGTCGTCGGTCGTCTAGCAGAGCCAATTCGTCGTGTCGGCTTCGGAGCCATTCGACTTCGTAGATTTCATTTTCCAGCAGCACTCGGAGTGAGGGAATTTCCAATTCAATGGGAAGGACTGCTTCCATCCCGTATGTCAGGGTGAATGGGGTTTCTCCCATGGCTGTTCTGACTGATGTTCGGTAGCCCCAAAGTGCAAGGTGAAACTTCTCGGGCCAATCGCGTCCTCGGGTGGTCATTTTTCGGATTATCCGTTCGAGGGTCTTGTTTGCTACTTCCACGGCGCCGTTCGTTTGTGGCCGATAGGGAGAAGACTTGTGGTGTGTGATCTTGAATTCGGCCAGCAGTCTGTCACATTCTCCTTCAAAATGGGAGCCGTTGTCTGATATGACTTCGTTCGGGATGCCGTATCGGCAGATGATGTTTTCCTTGAGGAAATGTGCGACTTTCTTGGAGGTGAGCACCTTGTAGGACTTGGCTACTAAGATGAACTCGTGGTGAAGTAGTCGATGGCTACTAAGATGAACTCGTGGCCATTGCTGCCTGGCGGAGCAATTTTCCCGATGATGTCGATTCCCCACGTGGCGAAGGGCCAGGGCGTAGTCATGCAGTAGAGATCGTGAGGAGGTAGATGATTGAGGTTGGAGAACCGTTGACACTTGTCGCAGCTTCGGACAAAGTGGATATAGTCTGCCTCCATGGAGATCCAGTAGTAGCCCATCCGAAGGATGATTTGCATCAGGGCTCTGGTGTTCATGTGGGGGCCACAAGCCCCATTGTGGACTTCGTTCATGAGCTCGTTTGCTTCTTCCTGGCTGATGCAGCGTAGGAGTGGTCCTTGGTAGCGTTTCTTGTATAGCATGTCCCCAAGGATGACAAAGTGAGAGGCGAGGCATTTTAGGGCCATGATGCTTTTGGCTTTGGCTCCTTCCCTGCGTTGACCTTCTTCGTTCATGAAGGTGGTTTCCCCATTTTTGAGGTATTGGAAGATCTGGTTGTTGTACTGTGCTGGTGAAGAGGCTTCTGACTTGCGTCTCTTTGGCTCTTCAGTAGTCTCCCAAGTCGCTGTGATTAAAACCTTCTCGGCAGCTTGGGCCCAGTTTTTCTCTCGTTTGACAACATGCTTAAATGTTTGCTTGATGCATTTATTCAATTAATGTGTTTGCTTCTTTGTTTAGATGAATTGTTATTAACTGTTTTGATTAGTTAAATCATCATTCATTAAAGATGCAATGAAAGGATATTTTAGAAAGGTCGAACCTTTTATTGAAAGCGTAAAGACTGTACATTGTTGATTATGGACTCACGATCTTCCGACGTAGAGCCATCAAATGACTCGAAAGACATGAATTCACAGACAACACGACTCGAAGCTAGACTATAGGCGACGAGGGATTGGACCAGGCTTCATTACTCTTGGCGGGCTGTAGCTCTAAAGAGGGTGGCGATGGCTTTGGTGGCCAAACTTCACTCGAGGCGGCTCCCGGAGGATGGCTTGTTTGCGGTTCAACTTCAAACCATATCGCGGAGGTTTTTGGTTGCTCCCCTGATGATGTCCCTCCATTAGTGTTGTTGCCAGTCCTTGGGGGACCTTGATGATAGAAGTCGCTGAGGGCTACTTCCAGGAGGGCGAAGCATTCGCTGATTCGGAGTTGATTCTTGCTGATGTTGATCATTTTCATAGAATCTGCTTCTTTATCTGGGATCTTTGCTTGGACGACATTTACAATGTCTGACTCGAGGGGGCATGTTATCTCTCCTTCCCCGATTAGGCCTTGGAGGAGATTGCGCCACTGTTCGTCTAGGTCAGACACCGGGATGTTGAATTGGACTATGCTGTGATGGCTGTCCCCGTGAGATCCGAGAGTGCCGGCCAGAGGGTCGTCCTGTACCAGTGGGTCGGTGATGAGCCAGTTTTCAAGAGGGTTTTTGGCAAAGTAGGGGTCTACTCCTCGGTCAATCTCCATCTGGGCGTCCCTTTCTTGATCCTCTCTTAAGCATTCTTCGCAGTTGCATATGTCGGAGTTGTCGTCTTGACCCATGAGCTCTTCGATCTCTAGCTCGTCGCGGCTTAGAGCGTGGATGTAGGGATCCACTTCGTAGAGGGACAGGACTGGAGGCTCATCCGCAGAAGAGTATTTGGTCATGTCGGGACCTTCTTCTGGGTCGTAGCTTGTTGGCCAAGCGCTTGCCATTATGCTGCTTCCGCGAATTACCTCAAGGATTCCCTTGGCGTTGATGAATTTCACGCATTGGTGAAGAGTAAATGATACCGCTTTCATCTGATGTATCCAAAGTCGTCCTAGCAGGGCAGAGAAGGTTGGCATGATGTCCACCACTTGGAACTCCACCAACTCCAATTGTGCGTCGAATTGGATCCTCAGATTGATGACTCCTATGACAGGGCGTGGAGTGGAGTCGTAAGCTCGGATTATCCGGGGCGAAGGTCTCATCAGGGAGCGGTCGACGCGGAGGCGCTTCAGTGTGCTCAAGGCAATTATGTTGACTGCGGAGCCGTTATCTATCAAGACGTTCGGGAGGTAGAACATCTCTATCTTTATGAGGATGAGGAGGGCCTCGTTGTGTCGATTCTCACACATCGGCAAATCATTGTCTGTGAAGGCTAGACCGCTTCCCGTGCTGCCATTTGATTATGTCTCCTCTGGGGAGCGTTCGATCCATCCATTGGTGTGCCTTGGTCGTGATAGAGATCGTAGGGAGACACTTGCCCTTGGGCGTTCTTGTTTGGATTCCCGGTCACGGGACCGTTTGACTCTGGTTTCACATTCCCAGTCGTAGCGGGATAGCATGTTGACGGTTTCAGAAATTGCAGGGGGCCTGCTCTCGCCTGGAGTTTGTCGAAGGCTATCATGTTCACCATGTCATTTCGGGGGAATGGATTTCCGATGGTATTGGGGCCACGGGGGCGTTCCAACTTTCCCTCTTCGATTAGCCCCTGGACCACTTGCTTTAGCACAAAGCAATTGTCGGTGGTGTGGCCGGGGTAGTTGTGGAAGGCGCAGTGCTTGCTCATATCCATGTTGGGCTTGAGAGTCTTTGGTTGGAAATTCTCGAGGGGCTTGAGGAGATTTCGCTTTACCAATGCTTCAAATACTTGGCCCAGAGGCATTTCGAGGTTGTCGAAATGCTGGAACTGTGGGATGCGAGGGGGATTGTTGTTCCTCGGGAGTGTCTGATCACGGTTTACTTGAGCTCCGTTTTGGATGTAGTGTACCGTTCCGGCCGCTTCTTTTCCTTTGTTCGGGACAGGTGCTGAAGTTGACAGGTTTGTCCGATAGCGGTAAGACGAAGCAGGGGTTGCTGTTGTCTTTTGAAAACTCAGGGTCTTCTCGAACTTGGTTCCGGCGTTGACCATGGCACGAAGATCTGGATAGAAGTGATGGCTGATCAAGGTCCTTAGGGAAGGTTTGAGGCAGGAATGGAAGATGTCCATTTGCTCTTCCTTGGAAAGTGGATCCATTATTTCACTTAGCTTCCAGTTCCACCTTTTGTAGAACTCGCCTACTGGTTCGTCATCCTTTTGTTCGGTGGCTTGCAGATCGTGGCGGTTTGTCTCCCACTCAAGGTTGGCGCGGTACTTTTCTAGGAAGATCTCACTGATTTGATCCCAGGTGGAGCGATTTTCCGCCTTCACGTTGAGGAACCACCTTAATGCCGTGGATTTGAGGGAATGCTGGAAGTGATCCGCCATTTGCTGTGGGGTTGCCCCTTTGGCTCTCATTCCCAAGACATAAGTGTCGATGTGGGTTTTTGGGCATTCTGTCCCGTCAAACTTTTCCATTTCCGGCATCCTGAATTTCGGAGGAAGCGAGACCACCTTGTTGGGATCAGTAGGCAGGAGGGAGTCCTTTCGAGAACTGGCTAGTTTTCCTTGCATGTCCTTCATTTGCTCGATCAACCAAGCCATGTGGGGATCGGCAGGTTGAGGCGGGTTGCCATTTTCAGGGATGGAAACTGAAGATGGAGGTGGATTGGCTGATGGGATCGCCATTCGGGAGTCTTGGGGAGGTAGTTGAGTGTATACCAACCCATACCCTGGAGTGTTGAAGTTAAGGGCGTGATTACCCGGTCCGCTAAGGGTTGTGTTTGGGAATTGGGGAAATGTTTCATGAGCCCCAAGTGGTAGACCAGCGGGTGGCAAGTTTGAGACGTCGGGATATCCGCTTGGGATGCCTGTCCCAGGTAAGCATGTGGATTTTTGGTTATGGCTGAGAGGCTCGTATAGAGGCAGAGGATTGAATCCTGGGGGATACCGAGATGCATTGGGATTTGACGGTGCCGACACGTACGTGTGCTGTTGATACTGAGCTTGGGGTGCAGAGCCGGGAAACTGACTGTGTTGAGGCGGGCATGTCGGAGCTGCTTGACTGATGCCTGAGTGGAGCTTTGAGCGAGAGATGTTTTGCGTTGCTGGGATCTCGTAGCATGGCAGAGACGGGACCTGCTGATAGCTTTGAGAAACCGGGGGAGCCGGTATTTCTTCGTCTTCTATGAGAACAAAGGTTCCATCAGGTTGGGGAACTGCAACGGTTCCTCGAAGACGCAGGGTGTCTACGATCCAGGCCTGCTGCTCTTCTTGGCGCTTCTTGAGAGTTTCGAAGGCTCGCAGCACCTCCTCCATTGTCTGAAGGTTCCTTAGTGGCGGGGTTCCGTTTCCCTCACTGTTATATGTTGATCCCGTCATGGGGGAGTAGCGGATGGTGCGGACCGTTGAACTGGAAGGGCTGTCGGACCTTGTGACCTCGATACTGAAAAGGCGGCTCCCGGGTATTCTCAACCACTCTCGGTTCGCTGGAGGGGGTGACGGGTAAGGTTTAGACACGGGAAGGCCTTTCGGGATAAAAGGGGGAAAGCTCACGTGACATGCAGTTTTCGCTTTTTGTTTCTGAATTTTTTTGTTGTTTTAATTTACTTAAAACAGTGTTTTCTCAGAGTCCTAGGTAGGTTGGAAAAGATTGCTCTTCTTTTTCGCAACTATGCTAGATCCTGGGTCAGTGGAGACCGTCTGTTCGGCTATAAGCCCCTCGTTTTGCACCTGTATTTCGACATCCCGGGGTGGACAGCCCCGGGCGAGGGTCCTATAGGGCAAGCGGTTTCCACCGGCCTAAAAGAAAAACCGAACCTAAGGACCGAGCCTGTCATGTTCGTTTTAATGCGTTAGCCATGTGAATAGTGAACCGAGCCGGCCACTGAGTCAAGATCGGGTCGAGAGTTCGGCATGACCTCTCCTTACCTTGCTTGCGCAAGGGATCTGTGACATTAGGTGTTGGCTGGGTCGTATCATCATGGCTGACGTATTAAAGGCTTGATGACATGGTGTCACGTGAGCATGGATGTATATTCGCGACGGAACATCGTCTGGGTGTAGCTTCGGAAATCAAGATCAGGTCGAGATTTTAGCATGACCTTTCATCGCTTTGCTTGCGCAAGGGATCTTGAGTTCCGAGCTTCGACTCAGAAAATGGTCGGCATGGGATATGTATCCAGGCTGTATGACACGGACTGAGTAAAAAACCAACCGAGTCTGGACAGAGTGTGACTCAAGACTCAAACGTGCAGGGTTGACGCTTGGCTAGGATGGGATGTTTGGAATGATCCCGTGCGCATCCAAGAGGCCTAGGAAGACCAAACGGACTGCAACTGAGACCACCCCGGGTTGAGGGTTGTAGTGTGCAGTGTATCCGAGGCAGCAGTGCGCGTAGCGTGCGGTGTATCGAGGCACCAGTGCGAGTAGCGTGCGGTGTACCGAGGCAGCAGTACGAGTAGTGTGCGGTCTCTAAAATTCTTTTTCTGAGTAAAACAGAAGTTTTTTAAAGAATTTTAAATGTATGTACACAGATGTATATTGATGTATTTTTTTTTTTGTATTTTTATTTTTTTTTTTGTAAAATAAAAAAGTAAAGCACATGCACACACACACACACAACAGTTAAAGAAAGGGGTAAAATGAAATTTTGACCCTCATCATCGTTTTAAAAATCTTTTGTTTTTGTTTAAAAGTTTTTAAAACAAAATGGTCCCCAGCAGAGTCGTCAACTGAAATTACCCGAATCCGAGAGGCAGCGCGATCGCGCCCCCGCATCTGGCATTTCGCTGCGTTGGAGGGTGTGTCTCGCTGTGTGTTTGCTTTGTAGAGTCGCCACGCCATTTTTATTAAGCCCAAAACATTGAAAAAGGGCATCAGTTTAAAAATAAACTGTTTTTGTGTGATGAGATTTTGAGTTCAGAGGTCAGATGACTCCTCGGGAAGAGAATATTAGAGCTCACCCGAGTCGCCTCGTAAAAACGAGTCTTTCGGTACCCCTTATTCTTTAAATGTTGTGTGTGTGTGTGTATGTGCTTTTTAAAAATGCATGCTGTGACGGATGTCTACATTGTACACTGCTTATTGAAATGTATTGAAATAGTGTAGGAAGGAAGCCTTACCAATGTTGGTTCGTGTCTGTCTTCCGCTGGGGAATAGTGTTTGAGGATGGAATAGTGTTCCGAAACGGACTGGGTTTGCTTCGGGATGAGCCGGTTGTCTGCGGATAGATTTTCGGCGTGCGTTGGGATCGCAGGGATCACTCGGGCAGAGGTTCGGCGTGCGTTGGGATCGCAGGGATCACTCGGGCAGAGGTTCGGCGTGCGTCCGAGTTGCCGGTTTGACTCGGAAAGAGTCGGGATGCCTCGGGAAAGACCAGGCAAGGCCTCGGAGTACCACGAGGGGCCTCAGAGTACCTCGAGAGTGCCTCGGGGCAGCGCGGGAGCATCTCGGGAGCGCTCGGAGAGGCTTCGGAGCACCACTCGGAAGGCCTCGGAAGGATCCGAAAGGGGCCGGGATTGCCCCGAAGGGTCTTAGAAGGGTGCCTGAAGGCTGGGGGGAGAGGAGAGGAGAGAAGAGGGAGATGTGTAAAATGAGGGAGGGGGAGCCCTTTATTTATAGTCCACAGATTTGTGCAAGAAGGTCCGTACGGACCTTCCATGAAATCCAAGATTTTGGTTTTCCTCGATTTGGGGGAATAAGTGGACTTTAAGAGGATTCTGAAATGATGGTGTCTGGTAACAAGAAGGTCCGTACGGACATCCTTGTATGCAGAAAGGTCCGTACGGACCTCCAAGGTATTCCAGTAATTATTACTTCCTGGATTTGAGGGAATAAGTTGGACTTTAAGAGGATTCAGTAATTATGACAAAAAAGAGGTCTGTACGGACCATTTCTGCTTTTTTACATAATTCCTCAAAAGTCCTTTTGTCCTTTTTTGTTCCAGAAAGCCCCCCCCCCTTGGTTTGGTTGGTGGTTTTGTGGTTTTTGAGGGTTATGGGTATTCGAAACTGCGTTTGTGTGAGTCTGCGGTGTTTTTCGTGTGTTCAGAAGAGGGTGATCCAGATTGGGGTACTTACAATTTGGCCAAGTGGTGACGCCAATGGCTTCCTCCGGGAGGTCTCAAGTTCGAACCCTGGTATTAAATCAACTAGGTTGAAAAATTTAATAGTGGGAAAAAAAACCCTCCCCTTTGTTGGGATTTAAATTTTTAACCAAGAGGCATCAGTTCAGTTGGTAAGAGTGTGTGGCTTCCTCCGGGAGGTCCAGAGTTCGAGCCCTGCCAGAATGCAACTAGGTAATAAAATTTAATATTGGGAAAAAAACCCTCCCCTTTGTTGGGAGTTCAGGTTTTGATATGAATTTGGCTTCTTGTTCCAACCAGGAGATTACTGTTCGGGTTACGAATGGTAGTGAAGCTTGTGGGTTATTTTCTTTTGTATATGCTAGTTGTGATAGGGTGGCCACACATCCGTTATGGGTAGAGTTGATGCAACTTTCGGTTCAATATGATGAGCCTTGGTTAGTGGGTGGAGATTTCAATATTATTGCTCAGCCGTCAGAAAAGTTGGGTGGTAATGGTAAGGACTTCGCGGGTATGGATGGTTTTAATTACTGTACTACTCCAACAGGTATTTCTGAGGTCGATTTTGAGGGTAGCATCTACACTTGGTGTAACGGTCATGATGGGGCTAGGCGTATTTGGGAAATATTGGACATAATTATTGTAAACGGAGCCTTCCTCTCAAAGCATGGTAACGTGACAGTTACTCACCTTCCTCGGGATAAATCAGATCATTCTCCCCTGAAGGTAAATTTCTTGTCCATTACAAATCCGGTTCATGTATTTAAATTTCAGCGCATGTGGCTTAACCATGTTGATTGTAATCGTATTGCTGCTGAGATTTGGCCTAAGTGGTATGGTGGGAATGCTCTTGAGCGTTTACATAGGAAATTACATGCCCTTCATAAAGCTTTTCGACAGTGGAATTGGGAGGTTTTTGGTAATATATTTAGGAAAATCAACAAGCTGCTGGGTGATATTTTGAGGTTAGATGTTCAACTTCAGCAGGGGTGGGATGATATTACTGCTCAGTTGCTGAATCAGAAGAAGACAAATTTGGCCCAGGTTTTGCAGTGGGAAAATGAGATGAAGCAGCAGTAGTCTAGACAATTATGGGTGCAAGACGAAGATAGAAATTTTGTGTTTTTTCATACAAGTATTAAGGAAAGGAGAAGAATGAATTCCTTGAAGCTTTAGTTGGTGGACGGTTCGTAGTGTTCGAATGAGACAGTTTTGGGCAATTTGGGTGCGACTTATTTTGAGGACATGTTCAGATCATCTCCACATGTGATAGAGGATAGTCTTTTTTAGGGCATTGGGGAAGATGTGACAGAGGCAATCTATTTCTGACGGCTATTCCGAATGAAGGGGAGGTATGGGATGCCATAAAATCTCTGAATGCAGATAGTTCTCTGGGGGTGGACGGCTTCACGAATCAGTTCTTTTGGGGTTGTTGGTCCATCATTAAGGCGGATGTTGTTGCGGCGGTTCAAGCTTTTTATAATGTGGTGGCGTTGCCTAGGGGTTTATCCTCTAATGTTATCATTATGTTGCCTAAGGTGGATAAGCCATCTGGTTTTAAGGATTTGAGACCTATTAGTTTATCGACTTTCATGAACAAGGTAATTTCTAAGATACTTACTACTCGTATGGCTTCGGTAATTCATAAGGTGATATCTCCGGAGCAAACGGGCTTATCAAGGGAAGAGGCATTCAGGAGAATATTGCTTTGGCTCATGAGCTTGTTCATAGGGTGGATCAGAAAGTGGTGGGAGGTAATGTCCTCTTTAAGCTGGATATGTCTAAAGCCTATGACTGTTTTGAATGGGATTTCCTGTTTCGTGATATGGAAGCGTTTGGGTTTAACAGCAGATGCAGGGACTTGGTGTGGCATTTGGTGTAGGGTAATTGGTATTCAATGAGGTTGGGAGGGGTGTCACACGGTTACTTTTCTTCTTCTAGGGGAGTTAACGGGTGATCCTTTGTCCCCGTTATTATTCATCATTGAGCAAGAGGTTTTATCGAGAGCCATGCACAGAGCGGTTCGCGAGAACACATTCCGTCCTTATGAGCATGGGAGAGGTGGGGTCCCGATTTCTCACCTTTTATATGCAGATGATATGTTGATCTTTTGCAATGGGCGGAGGGTCTCTATAGAAGGTCTTCGGGGTGTTTTGTCTAGATATGAGCATGCATCCGGGCAGCTTATAAATCTAGAGAAAAGTGGGTTTTATGTGGGGAAGAAGATGAGAAATTTTGAGATTGAGAACATTCGGAGGTGGTCCGGGTGCACGCATCAACAATTCCCTCTAAAGTATCTTGGTATTCCATTGTTCAAAGGAAAGATCCAGCGGGTTTATTTTTCGGAGTTGGAGGCTAAGATTATGAAGAAAGTTAACCAATGGAAAGCTCGTCTTTTGTCTTTTGGAGGTAAGTTAACTCTATTGAAGTCTGTTTTTTGTAGCATCCCAATTTATTCCATGGGAGTTTTAAAGGTTCCTAAGGGTGTAATAAGGAAGTTGGAGGGTATTATGACTAATTTCTTGTGGAGTAATGGGGGAGAGAGCGTACACAATGGGTAGCATGGTAGGAGGTGTGCAAGCCCGTTCAGGAAGGTGGTTTTGGGGTTAGATCTTTGAAGGAGGTTAATGACATGATATTGGCCAAGCTGGCTTGGGTGGCTTTATATGGTAATTCTCTATGGGCTTCTTTCATTCGTGAGAAGTATGGGTGGCATGCTTCGGATTCTAGTTCTCATGTTTGGAAAGCAGCAGCTAATTTTCTACCTCAGATAGAGGATTGAAGTAGATGGATTGTTGATAAGGGATAAGGGTGACATCAGTTTTTGGGTGGACAATTGGTGTGGTGAGCGGATTGGGGGTCCTCGACCTGTTGATCATGGCTTGCTAGTCAAGGATGGTTTGATGCTATTGGATGATTTGCTCCCTCTTATTCCCGATCATTTGCATGATAACATTCGGAGGGTGGTTATTGATGCCAATGAGGAAGACAGGGTTGCATGTATATTGACTCGGTCCGGGAAATTTTAGTCGGCAGCTTGGTGGGAGTACCACCGTATTCAGAGTCCGTTGGTGGATTGGGGTGCCAAGATTTGGCACATGCACATTCCAACCAAGGTTAGTGGTTTTCGGTGGCGTTTAATGCATAATGGTCTTCCAGTTGATTCTAGATTGGAGGAGAAGGGTATCAGCATTCCCCCTCATTGTGTTTGTTGTATTTCTGGAGGGCACAGGGAGATGAAGGAGCACCTATTTTTGCACTCGACTATGGATATTTCCTTATGGCAGCATTAGGTATCGTTTTTGGGCTTGGTTATCATTACATGGACCTGCATCAGCTAGCTATGGGATACTTGATGCGGGGGTCAATCGCGTAGGGCTTAAATTGGGTTGGTGCATATGGGGACTATGATGTTTGTTTGCTGGGGTTTTTGGAAGGCGAGATGTAAGATGGTGTTCAAAGGCAAATAGATGGAGTGTGGTGCCATTATTGATGGGGTTAAGCATGCTTTGGTGGATATGTGTTTTTTCATGTTTCCCAAGGCTAAACCTACAATGGTAACTCGGATTAGATTGTCCAGTATGGGTTTAAAGGTGGCTGAGGTGAAGGTTAGCAGGAGACGAACATTGCGATGGTAGCCTTCTCGTTCTTGCTTCTTCACTCTCAACACGGATGGTTCGTCAGTACTTGGTGAGTGCTCGAGAGGAGGTGTCATTCGAGATTGGAGGGGTGGTTTTATTCGTTCCTATTCCAATTACTATGGGATGGGCACCAACATTTAGGCGGAGATTTATGCTTTGAGGGATGGATTACATTTGCGCTGGGAGCTTCAGTTATGTTCGGTTCAGGTGGAGTCTGATTCTTTGGTAGCAATCAGGATTTTGAGAGGTCAATTTTTGGGTCCTTGGCAATACTCATATGAGCTAAGGGAATGTAGCCGGCTGTTGGGGGATTTTGATGTTCATCATGTTTTACGGGAGGGTAATGGTGTTGCGGATAGACTAGCGGTCGTGGCACATGTTCATCATCATCATATGGTATATTTGCATACGAGAAACCTCCCGAGGGAAGCTTTAGAGGCGTTGATATTTGATGATTCTGGTAGTTATGTTGTTCGTCGATGATACAGGATGGCTAACTTTGGTTTTAGTAGCATTCTGGTGGTTTTTGAACAAGGTGCATGGCCATGTTTAGAATTCAGCATGGCCATGCAAGGGCTGGCACACCCGTGCAGTTTTTGGGACATGGCCGTGCAAATGGGATTTTTTAAGCATGAAGTTTCTGCCAAAGTTTGCTCGGCCGAGGCTTATGGTTGCTCGCCCGTTCAGAATTGGTAGCTCGCCCGTGCAGAATTGGTTGCTCGGTCGTGCATTGCCTGGGTGTTTAGGGCAGTTTCCGATCATCTTGGCTCGGCCGTGTGCTGGCTGGAGGAAGTTGGGCTTCTGGTTTTGGGCACTGGGTTTCTGATTGGGCTGGTTTGGTGGGGTTGGTACTTCGGCTGTTGTGGGGTGGTCTAGCTTGGTTTTTTTGGGCTATTAATTGTTTGAATTTTGGATTTAGAGTTGGGCTTCATTCCCGCTCATTGATGTAATTTTATTATTTATCTTTAATAAAATTTTCCAGGTGCCGTCCTGGTTCTTCCAAATATATATATATATATATATATATATATATATATATATATATATATATATATATATATATATATATATATATATATATATATATATGATTTAGGGTTAGTGAGTGGTATATATAGGGTTTAGGGTTTAGTGAGTGGTATATATAGGGTTTAGGGTTTAGTGAGTGGTATAAATATGATTTAAGATATACGATTTAGGGTTAGGGTATGGGATATATATGGTTTAGTGTTTAGTGAGTGGTATATATAGGGTTTAGGGTTTAGTGTTTAGTGAGTGGTATAAATATGATTTAAGATATATGATTTAGGGTTAGTGATGTATATCTCCTAAGTATGGCAGCGGATAATGGATAACTTTTATGGATTGTGTTTTTGGTAAAAGGAAAATGATGAACAAGACGAAAAGATAGATAAGATCACCAACCAATTCTATAAAGACAAAGTCACCAAGAATGGCATAAAGATCCTTTTGGCAGTCACCCTCCCAAGATGGGATTAAAGACAAACCGAGTTTTCAGAGAACAACAAATGTTTCTCAATTATTGAATTCAAACATAACATGCCCCCAACTATTACATACTTAGCCCTTATATAGGCTGGACAAAAGACTCAAAATAAATGAGTACATGTTTATCTAAACTTAATCTGAACCAACATGAACTTGGCCAAAATTCACATTCCATGGATGTGACTGTTCAGATTTCTAACACATGGCTGACTTCAAATGGGCATAACTCCTTGAATACTCCGAATTAGGATGACTTTCAGCACTTGTTGGAAAGATAAGAAATAGATCTCTCAGCTCCTTTTTGAATCACTTAAAAATATTAAATATGGCAGCAGTTATGGCCCGACGAATCTGCAACATCAATTCTGTCCGAAAATTGGCTGCTCCAAATGGCCCAAAAATATAATTTCCCCATCTTGAAAGGTTTCTAAGGCCTTGTCAACCATAATGTTTATCTCTCCCGTATCATCCTCCCCTTCTTCAGAAAGAATTGGCCTCAATTCTGCAAGTGTATCATCATCAACATATGGTGACAAATCTCCCACATTAAAAGTTGCACTAACAGAATAGTCACCGGGAAGATCAATCTTATAGGCACTCTCCTTAAAGTATAGGTTAGCAATATGACTAGCATCATCCGTTTTATGGCATGGAACAAAATGAGCCATTTTTGAGAAACGATCAACAACCACCATGATTGCATCTTTCCCCCTTTGAGTTCTAGGTAATGCCACAATAAAATCCATAGAGACATCTTCCCAAGGCTGCTCCGGAACTGGGAGAGGTGTATACAAGCCTCTATGAAAAGTACTCTTGGCCTTTTGACAAATAGAACATCTGCCCAAAATTGATTGCACTTCCCCCAACATCTTTGGCCAATAAAAGTGTTCTTGGAGTATTTCTAGCGTCTTATTGATCCCAAAATGTCCAGCAATGCCTCCTCCATGTGCTTCCCTCACAAGTAGTTCCCGAATTGAGCATTTAGGAACACATAACTTGTTACCCTTGAATAAAAATCCGTCTTGTAGCAAGTAATTCCCCTGTATACCCTTTTCACATTCTAGAACAATAGGACCAAAATCTGCATCCTCCTTGTAATATTCACGTAACATCTCAAAACCAAGAAGTTTTGCTCCCAATATTGTAAGCATAGAGTGCCTCCTTGAAAGTGCATCAGCCACTACATTGCTCTTTCCATCCTTAGTAACCACATAGCCCAAGAAAGTAACACTAGGCTGCATAAACGAACATTTCTCCATCTTGCCATAGAGCTTATTAGCTCTCAAAACTTGAAACAATTGCTCAAGGTGCTGCAAATGTAAATCCAAACTTTTGCTGTAAACAAGAATATCATCCAAGTAAACAACAATAAACTTACCCAAGAATGGCCTCAACACTTCATTCATCAACCTCATGAAATTGCTTGGGGCATTTGTGAGCCCAAAAGGCATAACAGTCCATTCATAAAGCCCATGCTTTGTCTTGAATGCGGTCTTCCACTCATCTCCTTCGCGCATGCGAATTTGATGATAGCCACTTCTCAAATTGATCTTCGAAAAAACAACAGAACCATGGAGCTCATCAAACATGTCATCCAACATTGGCATAGGAAAACGGTATTTGATAGTGATGTTATTGATTGCTCTACTATCAACACACAAACGCCAAGTACCATCTTGCTTAGGAACCAACAAAACTGGGACAGCACAAGGACTCATACTCTCCCGCACATAACCTTTCTCTATCAACTCTTCAATCTGCCTTTGAAGCTCCTTTGTCTCCTCCGGATTACATCTATAGGCTGGTTTGTTGGGTAATGGAGCTCCGGGAATCAAGTCAATCTCGGTGTTCAATCCCTCTCAATGGCGGCAATCCAAAAGGCAATTCTTCCGGAAAACATCACAATACTTATCAAGCAAGGATTTCAAAAGGGGGTCAATTGCGCCCTCCCTTCTTTACCCTCAATCCTTTCTACAAATAAAACATACACCACTCCTCCACCTTCTAACTCCCTTTCAACCTCTCTCTCACTTGCAAACAGATTTTGTTTTTGTGGTGGGGGTTTAGTTGGAGAAGCTTTTGATGGGGGCAAAGGTAATAAGGTATACTTCTTTCGATTTACCTCAACCACATACTCATTCTTTCTCCCATGATGTACCACGCTCCTATCAAATTGCCATGGTCGTCCCAATGAATATGGCAAACATCCATAGGTACCACATCACAAAGTACCTCATCTTTATAATTTCCCATGGAAAAAGAAACTAGGGCATGTTTGGTTACCTTTACTTCACTTCCATTCTTGAGCCAATGCAACTTGTAAGGTTGGGGATGAATCTGCAATGGTAGTTGCAATTTCTCCACAAGCGTAGTAGAAGCAACATTAGTGCAACTCCCTCCATCTATGACCGGATTGCAAACCTTCCCTTGAACAAGGCACCTTGCATGAAAAATCTGCTCTCTTTGTTCTTCCTCAAGCGGTGAAGGTTGGGAGTGCAAAGTTCTCCGTAGCACCAAGGTCTCACCTTTTAGGTTTTACGTATTAATCGACTCATGCTCCTCTTTGTTCTCTTCTTCCCCCTCGGCTTGTAACGTAGCCTCAATCTCCTCGATCTCATGTAATGCCAAAATCCGACTATTTGGACAATCGATTGGTAATGACCATACCCCTTACACTTGAAACATTTCACCTTGTCCATGTTCTTTATAGTGTTCTTCACTTCAGCCTTTGAAGAAGTTGTTGGCTTTGTCTCCGTTGTAACCTTTTGAGCCGCAGACGAACTACTCGAACCACCTTTTGATGCGGGAATAATCCTTTGACCACGAGAGGTTTCTTGGCTGCCTTCTTCCCCCTTAATTGCTTCTCACACTTAATAGCCACCTTACATAACTCATCAAGTGTAAAACAAGGCCGCAATTCCACCATAGTTGCTATTTCTTCATTTAGGCCACCAAGAAAACGTGCCATGCTTTGTTACGTAGGCTCTTGCACATCACACAAAATACACAATTTATCATACTCCATGATGTAATCTTGCACCGATAAATCACCACCTTCAGATTATTAAGTTTGGAAAAATTGTCTTGCAAATAAGAGCTCGGAAGGAATCTTCTATTAAGGTACTTCTTAAACTTCTCCCAAGAGGAAATTCGATCTTACCTTCACGCCTTCGCTGATTCTTCAAATTCTCATACCACAATGAAGCATATTTAGTAAGCTTCAAGGTAGCAATCTTGAATTTCTTGCGATCATCGTACTCCTTGTACTCAAATACACGTTCGGCACTTCTAATCCATTCCAAGTACTTTTCCGGATCTGTACCACCTTCAAATTACGGAATATCAAGCTTAAGCCCACGATCATCATTGTTGTTGCGCCTATATTGCCTCCTAGGATGTGCCTCACGCTCCTCTTCGTAAGATGAACCATCATTCCCAAGGTTCCGATTTTGAATTGGGGGATTTTGTTCAAAGAGATTAAGAACACGCTGCAATTGTTCTTGCAAATCTTGAATTTGCCTATCACGACGCATGTTTTGTGCTTGCTCAAAAGTCATGCCGAATGGAATTTCTCCTGTAGTTGTATCGTCTCCAGCCATGATCGTTCACAAGATTAGAACTCGTGAAACCCCGCTCACGATACCACACGATGTATATCTCCTAAGTATGGCAGCGGATAATGGATAACTTTTATGGATTGTGTTTTTGGTAAAAGGAAAATGATGAACAAGATGAAAAGATAGATAAGATCACCAACCAATTCTATAAAGACAAAGTCACCAAGAATGGCATAAAGATCCTTTTGGCAGTCACCCTCCCAAGATGGGATTAAAGACAAACCGAGTTTTCAGAGAACAACAAATGTTTCTCAATTATTGAATTCAAACATAACATGCCCCCAACTATTACATACTTAGCCCTTATATAGGCTGGACAAAAGACTCAAAATAAATGAGTACATGTTTATCTAAACTTAATCTGAACCAACATGAACTTGGCCAAAATTCACATTCCATGGATGTGACTGTTCAGATTTCTAACACATGGCTGACTTCAAATGGGCATAACTCCTTGAATACTCCGAATTAGGATGACTTTCAGCACTTGTTGGAAAGATAAGAAATAGATCTCTCAGCTCCTTTTTGAATCACTTAAAAATATTAAATATGGCAGCAGTTATGGCCCGACGAATCTGCAACATCAATTCTGTCCGAAAATTGGCTGCTCCAAATGGCCCAAAAATATAATTTCCCCATCTTGAAAGGTTTCTAAGGCCTTTTCAACCATAATGTTTATCTCTCCCGTATCAGTTAGGGTATGGGATATATAGGGTTTAGGGTTTAGTGAGTGGTATATATAGGGTTTAGGTAATGAGGGGTATAAACATGATTTAAGATAAATGGTTTAGGGTTAGGGTTTAGGGTATGGATTATATAGGGTTTAGTGTTTAGTGAGTGGTATATATAGGGTTTAGGGTTTAGTGAGTGGTATAAATATGTTTAAGATATATGATTTAGGGTTAGGGTTAGGGTATTGGATATATATATATATATATATATATATTTATATTATTATTATTATTATTATTATTATTTATTTTTATTTATTTATTGAGAACCAGGACGGCACCTGGGAAATTTTATTAATGGTAAATAATAAAATTACATCGATGAGCGAGAATGAAGCCCAACTCTAAAACCAAAATACAATAATAAAAATAGCCCAAACAAAAAGCTAGACCATTCCACAACAGCCCAGGAACATAACCCCACCAAACCAGCCCAATCAGTAGCCCAAGGCCCAAAACCAGAGGCCCATCTTCCACCGGCCAGCACACGGCCGAGCAAGACAAGGCCACGGCCGAACCAACTTGTCCAGAAGCTGCCCCAAACTCCCAGGCATTGCACGGCCGAGGCACCAAACACCCACTACCGTGCAAATCAATCTTCACGGGCGAGCAGCCAGTATGCCACGGCCGAGCAAGATAGAGCAGAAACTTCATGCTGAAAATCCAGCATTTGCACGGCCGAGTCCTCATAAGTGCGTGGGCATCCCAGTCCTTGCATGTCCATGCTGAATTTCAAGGTAGGGTCGTGCACTGTAGCAAAAATCCTCAAAAATGCCACTAAAGGCCAGAAAAGCTACCCCATGTTAACGTCGATCCACATAAACACCCAAATCATCAAATCTCAAATCATGTAACACCTCCCCTGGCAAATCACTAGCCGTATCATACCTCATATGTTGACGATGAACATGCGCAACTGTGATATACCCCCGATCCGATTTGGCGCCCGACAAACTTGGAGTTTGAAATGATTTTTGGAATAGGGTCATTCATAGCGGACTTAAAAATAAACGGATTCATCACGCCATTTTAGTTTAGGGCCAAAACTTTGAAAAATGCCTGAAAGTAGAGAAATGAGTTCGGAGGTCACGTTACACTCCGAGAAGAACATTTGACGTTCACCCGAAATGCCTCGTAAGATGAGTCTTCCAAACTTGAAACAATGTGTGTGTGTGTGTGTTTGAAAAGGTTTGACTTGAAGAGACTTTTTTGGAAATAAAACAAATCTGCTGGGCTGGACTGGAAAATAGTTTTAAAATAGTGCTGAAACTGAAAAAACAGTAGAAACTAAAAATGTATGCAGACGACAATATCATCCGCGTGGATGAATTTGTAGTGCAATATCATTCGCGTGGAAGACTCTGCAGGTTGAATTTTCTACAGTTTTCCAGTCTGTCTCTGTAATTTCCATAAATTTAACTGGATTTACAGAGTTAACTGGAACTGTAACTGAAAAAACAGAAAAGTAAGGGATGTTTGATTTTTGGCATCCATGCTTGTCCTCTCTTTCCTTAGACTTTGATTAGTGGTCATTAGTGATGAATCCACTATATCAAGTCATCCCGAGGGTACATTAGGACTTTGAAAGTATTTCATTTGCAAGGGGAAGGGAGATTTAACATGAAAGTAAGTTAATAAGCAAAGATGGTAGGAAATGCTTAGAATGAGAAATTAGGTCAATATGTATCAACTTTAGAGTAAGATCTCTAAGGTGGTCACAAGAAGGACCATCCTTGAGATCTAGGCTCAAGTGTATCTCTTACATCTTTGTATGACCTAAATATGTAAGTCTAGATGATATTCATCCATGGAAAGGTTTCCAAGGTGAGCATCTTAGACTAGGGAGGGACATTTACAAGAAAGTAAACAATCTAGACCATTTAAGATGATCATCTATGTAAATTGATTCCAAGATGACCAAATTTTAGGTCAAATAAGAAAGTAAAGACTTATAAAGTAAAGGGACATGGGAGAAAATGTGGATCCTTTGTAGAGAATCATCCATGGAGATGACTCTATGGAGATCCTCTTGGATCCTAGGACAAAGTGGAAGGGGGATGAACAACAAACAAGTAAAACAAATTACATCATTTATACATGAAATGGATGCATGAATAAAGGAGGTTTAAGTAGGGAGAGAGAGTGTTTACCAATGGTTACACCCTAATTCTTGGATTAGTGTTTAAGGCTTGAGGAGTTTCAAGGCTTAGGTAGGATTTTGTAGTGGATTTGTGGAATGTGAGTGTTTAAGGTTGTTTTAAGGGTTGATTTTGGTGGAGTAACAGTAGGGAAATTTATTTGTCGCCCTAAAAATGAAGGAGAAGGGCTCAATTTATAGGTTGGCCAGAGTGCAAAATCATCCGCATGGATGATTTTGGCATGCTGAATTCATCCGCGCGCATCAGATCGTCAACGTGTTTGGTTTTGCAGAAAGATGTTTTGGCAGCTTCTTATTTGGTCAAAAAGGCTTTTTACTTGGAAATGATGCATTCCAGCGAGACCATTGCCCATTTTTTTATTCCTAAGAGGTCCTTCCTCATTCAAATTGCCTAAATAATGCCCGAAATGCCCCTAAATGATTATAAATCATTAAATTGGGCTGACGGAACACTAACGACCCAAATTAGGGCACTTACAGTAGCCCCTCGGCCACAGTACTTCCAGGAGAAGTGGGGTTATCGAAAAAAGTGAGGATCCCAATCTGGCAAGCTTTACCTAGATGGGTTAGGAGGTGACCGAAGTGGTCGGATGGTTGGACCCTTTTAAAGGTTACCTACGTATCCCAGATGGGAATCAAGCCGGTCATAGTTCGGATCTTGTGGGGAAAGGAGTGACCAAGGTGGTCAAATGGCTGGACCTCACCACCGTAGACATGGACTCGACTAACGAAGGCGTACTTTTGTTGCCCAAGATGGACTCGACTAACGAAGGCGTACTTTTGTTGCCGAATATGGACTCGACTAACGAAGGCGTACTTTTGTTGCCGAAGATGGACTCGACTAACGAAGGCATACTTTTGTTGTGGAAGATGGACTCGGCTAACGAAGGCGTACTTTTGTTGGACTCGACTAACAAAGGCATACTTTTGTTGCCGAAGATGGACTCGACTAATAAAGGCGCACTTTTGTTGCCGAAGATGGACTCGACTAACGAGCGCGTACTTTTGTTGCTGAAGATGGACTCGACTAACAAAGGCGTACTTTTGTTGCCAAAAATGGACTCGACTAACGAAGGCGTACTTTTGTTGCCGAAGATGGACTCGACTAACGAGGGCGTACTTCATCATCGCAGACTTGCTTTGTTGCTTAGCTGGGGAAAATTCGGGCTTACGATGACTGTCAGGGTTTGTCTGCTGGGATATGTATTCTCTGTATGGGCTTACAATGATTGCCGGGAAAAGAATTCGGGCTTACGATGATGGCCAAAAGGGATTCGGGCTTACGATGACGGCCAAAAAGGGTTTCGGGCTTATGATGACGGCCAAAAAGGGATTCGGGCTTACGATGACGGCCGAAGTTGAAAATGAGGAAGGGAATGAACTTTCGTTAAGTTCTGTTGAAGGAGGACGGGCTTACTTTGGAGGCTGTAGTTGGAAACGAGGAAGGGAATGGACTTCCGTTAAGTTCCATTGAAGGAGGACGGGCTTACTTTGGAGGCCGTAGTTGAAAACGAGGAAGGGAATGGACTTCCGTTAAGTTCCATTAAAGAAGGACAGGCTTACTTTGGAGGCCGGAGTTGGAAACGAGGAAGAGAATGGACTTCGGTTAAGTTCCATTAAAGAAGGACGGGCTTACTTTGGAGGCTGTAGTTGGAAACGAGGAAGGGAATGGACTTCCGTTAAGTTCCATTGAAGAAACTAACTTCTGTTATCTTCCTGTTAGGCTGGGGATCTCGGTGCAGAGTGTCAGGAATTAAAAAGGCAAAATAGGGTTTTTACCCTACGATTTCATCCGCGCGAATGAGATCAGCGTGGCGACGGGTCCTAAGAGCAGAACAGGCGCTGCTTTCTTCTTTCTTGTTTTCAAACAGCCTGCCGAGAGAAAGAGAAAGAAAAGAGAGAAAAACCTCAATTGTTGTCCAAAATCTCTGCTAAAACCTTCGAATTCGAGGCTATGGAGCAAGGGGAAGGATCTAATGTAGGCCGCCGTGGTCGGGTAAGTGGAGCGGCTGCCACAAGACGCCTTGAGTTGGTAAGGATGAATCGTCATTATACGCTCTCACAATCGGTAAATGATGAAGTATATCCGGATATGTGGCAACATTAGTCTACCGATGACGACCTCCGCATGGTATGATAATCAATTTTGTTTATTTCATTGATTTTGCTTCAAAATTGGTTCATGATAGAGTTAGGGCTTAAATGTCAAAATTTTGGGGCTTTTGTTTATTTTGCCCTTGTAATGTGAAATTGACAATGCACGTGTTTAATTGAATGTATGGGTAGTATGAATATGCAATTTATTTGCAAAAAACATGAGTGATTTGCATAATGTGAAAATAAAGTGGGTAAAAATATACCGGACTTGGGACAGGTCTTTGTATGTGTGATTTTTGTGATGAAAACTTGTTTTTATGAATACATGTGTGATACTGATGACTGAACGTGAGAAAGAATCCATGCATGCTAGATTGGTGGAAATAAAGTGCATGAGAAAAAGTGTCCAAAAGTAGGATGGAGTTTGTTTTTTTCTTTTCTTCTTTTATGTTCTCGTGCTATGCTTATGAAGTAGTATGTAATTTGTGATGTTCATTGACATACCTGTGTTGTGCTTACCTGCAGGGGAGAACGAACGTCATTCAGGACAACTTGGACAAGCTGAATACGAGGGGCTCTGTGGAGGCAGTGATTAAGCTTTGGGATGCTTTGCCCACAACTGCCAGGGAGGGGTATAGGAGTCCTCGGTAGCTTGTGGTTGATTCCAACATGTATGGTTTTGGGGAGTGCTTGAGTGGGTTACTGAGGATGCAGAAGAACAAGGGGCTCTACTTGCCTCTAATTGAGCATTGGTAGGATGTCACCCACACATTTCATTTCTTTTGGGGCGAGGCCACCGTGACCCCCATTTACTACACTGCCATCATTGGCCTGTCCTTCAAGGGGCGCAGCGTAGAGTGGCATGATGGTTATACCGATAGGGATCTTGTGGATTTGTTGGGTATTGTTCCTGAGCCGAGGAAGGGGATGGGCATGGAGTATGCAGTGGTCGTTGCAAAGCTGACCGAGAGCATAGCCCGGTATGATAGAGGGGACCAGACTATCTCGGCTGAGTAGGTCGCCCGCTGCTTTTTATGGTTAGCTCTCTCCAGCACCTTGTTTGGGCATGCCGAGGGTACAGCCGTGTTTCCTTTGCTAGGGTCCCTAGTGGACATTAATAGAATTGATGAGCTGGTTTGGCGGAGTTGTATTTTTCCTTTGATAGGTACAGTAGGAAGGCGTCCACCTCCCTGACATGTTTTGATTTCCCGTTGGAAGTATAATCTTTCTCCTATATCTCTTGTGCATATTGTGTATGTATCTTTGTATTTACGGGTTCCTCTTGTTGGGTACAGGTCTGGGCTCTTGAGATCTTCGGATGTGCCTTGTGGGACCATGTCCCGGGGGAGGCTTTTGCGTACCCGGCTATGCTTTGGTGGACAAAGGATGCTCGGGTGAAAAGGAACAGCCGGACCAGGAGGAAGGTGAGGTACTAGGACATGGTGCCTTTTTTGAGGGCGGAGACCAGCGAGAGGTTCAATTTGTACCCCTGGGGTCGGTTTGATGTTGACTATCTAGGCAGTGCTGAGCACCAGACGGATCAGCGGTGGGTCATGCGGGGTTTCACGTGTGACGTTTACTATCTGGGGGAGCGGGTGGCTGGGCAGCATGGTTCAGGGATGACCCTTCTAGCGCCGGTTGAGCCTCCTGAGGACATGTTATATCCACAGGAGGGGACGATGATTTGGAACTGGTTTAGGGCTGGGCAGCCTGCCTTGGAGTATATAACTACTTAGCCTTATTTGGCGTTTGTGAGGCGCAGGCTGAGGACGCCTCAGGTGCTAGTAAGGGAGGGGGTCTCGGTTGTCAGGATCCCTCGGGATGACTTTTCATATGTCGAGGAGGGGGTTAGGATGCTGGCGCGAATACCCCTTCCAAAGGTGACACTTAGTGCTTTTCGGCCTAGACCTGAGACCCAGGTATGTCCTGATCACATTCTGATTATTTATTTCCGCTTTGCACATCACATGCCATTGCTTCGGCTATTTCTGATGCTTTCATTTTTGTGCAGTATTCGGCTCGGGTTGTCGATCGGCTTCAGCGTCAGGTCATTGGGGCCAAGAGGTTCATCAGCAACCTTGTGACGTGGGGGAATACTCGGGGCTTCTCAAGGACATTGCGGCTAGTGCCTCTGCGCGAGAGAGACCCCTATTTTGGCTAGATGGCCTATGTCGGGTAGGCAATCCATGGAGACTCTCCGCTCCCAGCCCAGAGAGTCGGTTCCTCCACGGCAGTCAATGGACATCCCTCTTTCTCTTCTATTGGATGTGAGCACTAAGATCTCTCAGGATCATGTCATCTTTGGGGGTATGGAGGAACCGGGCTACGTGCAGAGTGGAGTCGGTGAGACCTCTTCTTCGTACCGGGGAGGTTATGGCGCTTTCCAATCACAGGGCGACTACGGGACTCCCTTGCAGACTCAGGGGACATATGGCCTGGGCTCTGATGCTTTCTCCTTTGGCTATGACTTCTTTACTGACATAGGGGTGCCATACCGAGGTGTGCCTGTACCCTGATGATACTTATTCTGACGCTGAGTGGGATGACGTGGAGCCGAGGGTTGTCTTTCCAGAGACAGCTGCTGAGGGACCGAGCATGGCTCAGAGGAGGGTATGGAGGCGTGGCAAGGCAATCGCTAGGGAGGCTGATCCCAGTTCTGGTTCTGATAGTGACTCCAACTGATGGTGAGTTCCTGCATTTGTTAGGGCAGGGAGAGAGAGAGAATACATACATTTTATGCACAATATTTCTATTTCTATTTTTGGGTTGTAATAACTAGATTACTTTATTTTATTTCTTTCTTTGTTAATTATGCATTGAATGCAAGTTGCATGAGCCCGGTTTTGTATTTTGTATGGGCATGTATGTGATGTTTGCTTGGGATTTGGAGTGAAAAAATGGTAATGGGCAGATTTTGGGTAGTTGGAATTAATGTTTCATGGGGGACAACAGTTTTTACTGCTGTCAGATTTTTTTTCCTGTCGGGGTACAATATCATCCGCGTGGATGAGCTTGAGGCTACAACTTCATCCGCGCGGATCAGTTTGTCGTCTGACAAGGTCATTCAATTTTTACCTCAGATCTGGTTTTCCTTCTCCCCTTTAATTCAAACACATCCGTCATCTCTTTCAAACCTTCTGGAGTTGGGGAAAAATCACAAGAAATCCATGGAAAATTTTGCAAATATGAGAAATTCACCCAAATTACCAAAGGAAATGCAAATGCTCTTCTTCAACAAGTTCAAAGAGTGGTCCCGAGAGATCATGCGCTTCTGTTCTCCATCCTCGCTCTTATCGTCGTCTTCACTTTCCTCTTCCTTCCGTTTTTGCTTGCCATCTTTCTTTATGACATAGCGACCTAGCTTTCCCTCATCGACCTACCTTTGGATCATGCGCTTGAGTGCGATGCACCTCTCGGTGTTGTGACCATGGTCCTTGTGGAAATCACAGAATTTAGAAGTGTCACGAGGGAATTTTGGTTTGTCGCTCAGAGGGCGAGGTGGTGGAAGGTTTACTAGCTGCATGATTTCAGTGATGGTCTTGGTAAGAGGGGTAAATATTTCAGGCTTTTCAATACTTCTTGTTCTATTCTTCCCCTTGGATCCCTTACCATTCCCATTGTCACTGGAAGCGTGGCGAGTGCCAGCCGCTTCTGGTTCCGCCTTGTTAGATTCCCTTTTCTTGCTCTTATCCTCGGCCATGGCAATGGCATAAGCCACGTTGTACAAATCGGCCTTGGACTTAGGTTCTCGGGCGGAGAGTTCATAGATGAGGGGACCGGATCTCAATCCGGTCCCATCTTCGCTTGCTCGATATTGGCAAGGTCGGTCAACCTCATCTTCCTCCTTCCAGTCGTGGCAAAGCGGTCCAAGAACATTCTCCTCATGCCTCTCCAGCTATCGATGCAACCTTTTTTTCAGCTCACGGAACCAGGTCAAGGCTGTTCCGGAGAAGGTGCTCGCGAAAGCTTTACAGAGCATGTCATCAGCTTTGGTGAGGAGGTCCATGGTTTGTTCAAAACTTTGCACGTGGTCCTTCGTGTCTTTAGTTTCGTTATATTTTTCAAAGCTCGGGACCTTAAAGTGAGGATTTGGTGGTTCATCAGTTATCCTCTGGGAGAACGGACGGGTGGACCAATCATAGTTGTCACTATCAACCTTTTTTCCCATTTCCATGTCATCAAGCCTTTGTTTCAAGAATTCCCATTGTCTGGCTTCCACTCCCTTATCAGTGCTAGAGAGAGTGCTGCGTTGGGAGCTGCGGGTTGACTTGTCTCTAGGGCGGCCATTCACCCTACTGTACTCCTCGTCGTCGATGGCTGTCCCATCGTCTAGATGGTGCTTTATCTTGCCTTGGCTCTAACTCGTGGCCACCAAGTACCATTCTGTATGGCTGGGGAGTTCTCGGCCGTACAAACTCACGAGGACGAGGACGAGGAGAGTCTCGCCGAGGTCGAGGAGAATCTTGACGAGGTCGACGTGGTCGAGGTGAGTCGAGACGACGAGGTGCCATGACGAGGCGAGGAGGGGATAAACGTTTGGATAGACTGAGCCTCGTTCTTAAATCCCTTGAGCCCACTTCCTGTTCCTTGGAATTCAATTGGCTTCTCAGGTCTATCACCTTGTCGTTCTTTTGATTGTGAGGCCGAGGACGGGGAGCGTCTCGGAGGGCCTGCTTAGGTGGTACAGCAGAATCAAGGGGAGGACCTCGTCGCTCACCCTGTTCCCTTCCACGAGAATTGCCCGTTGAAGGCAGAATGAATTCAGCCATGGAGTTGTCTGGATCTAATTGCAAGAGAGCAGCCTGCGTCTCGTACATCCTTTGTAACGTCTCCATTTGTCTATGCAACAAAGTACGTCGGTTGACGGGCTGGGAGCTTTCAGCTCGGCCGACGTCGGCGTTCTTCGTCATCTTCCTCCCAGTTCTTTTCCTTCGAGAACGAGTGATACGAGGAGGGTTGGCACCTGCCCCCTCGGCAGTTGGATGTCCCATGGAACGGAGAGTCATGGCGAGGGGAGGTGGTCCTTCGGGCTGAGGAGGAGGAGGGAGTACCTTGGCATTTGGAGGGATCCCGTTCACTTGGGTCTGCTCCTCATTGGTAACACTTACAAATTGACCGTCTTCCATTGAAAATCAATAATTGTAAACCGCAAATTACCAAACGGATGAATTTCCCAATAATCAAGATTTCCAGCCAAAATTTGGAGCAGAATTCAACGCAAACACGAAATTATAATTTGCGATCTTAACAACACCAAAATTTTCCGGCCAAAACGTTTGCTTCAGACGAAAATTGGCAGATTCCGGCCGAATCTGCAGAATCCGGCGATGTTAAGAACAGAGCACAAACGGAACAGATTTTTCCGTTCAAAACAAGAAGTAATTCGGCAAGAAATCTGGCTTCAAGCGAGCTTTTTCCATGCCAAACAAAGGGTGTTTGAGTCGATTCCCGGCAATGGAACCAATTGATGATGCCAAAATCGTCAAATCAGCCCAAATCCAAGCGATCGTTTGCTCCGGCGATTGCTTAACCTGAAAATAAGACAAAACACGTAAACTAAGCCGGGGCTTCACCGGCGAAGGCCCTCCGGCGTGAGAATAAATTCACGGTTTTGTGGTGAGAAACTAAATTGACAGAGTTTCGGAATATAAAAAGTAACGTACCAAATAATGTGATATATGGCTTGTATTTATAGGGATGGATAGACAGAATCCATGTTGAACTTGGACTGTAAAGAGATAAGGTATAATCCTAAGAGGATTATATCTGTTAAGGAGTCCTTATTTGATCTGTATTGTAGGAGGTGGTTACAATTCTAATAGGATTGTAACTGCTGAATCCTTATTTGACTTAGATTGTGATAACTGCTCGCCGGTAAGCCGAGGAGAGTAATATCCTTATCTCGTCATTTGTAGGTAAGCCGAGATGCATAAATTTATCTCCTCGTCATATGGAGACCTTCCGACATGAAGATATGTCGAGGTGAATGATTTTCTCCTCGTCATATGGAGATATGACGAGGTGCGAACTTTTCTCTCCTCGTCATTCATGACAACGTTAAGGCTGAGGAAGACACCTCGTCCTCTATGGAGATGATCTCGGCATACGAGGGAGGTCTCCTCGGCATTCATAGTTGGGGCACATTCTGCTTGCTTGTTGGGCCTAGATTGGCCTTATTGATGACGAGGTACGAGGCCGAGGAAGCTCATTGTGATCTCTCGTAACTCAGAGATGGATTATGTTTAGGGCCCAATCCACTTGAGCCTGACCCGGACAAGCCCATGTTCGTATCTCGATTTATACTGTTTAATTAACTTTTTAATCTCTTAAAATGTTCCAAATTAAAAGCTTGATTGGGTAACCAAACATACCCTCAGTAGGATGCACAATTTTCCAAATCAATATCAGCCATACGAGTTGAGAAAAAGGAGACGTGGTGAGTCGAGAAAAAGGAGACGTGGTGAGCCGATGACCGCACACTGCATGCACGGTAAAAACATCTCACCGTCGGATCACTAAGGCCGACTTTCGTCCCTGCTCGACGGGTGAGTCTTGCAGTCAAACTCCCTTCTGCCTTTGCGCTCGGAGTCCAAGTATCGTGTACACCTCCATTACCATGCAGCAGTCCCCGGTCCAAAACAGGTGTAGATTAAAATAAATACCTTCTTTGCTTTTGAAAGAATACTTTCATTGCTTAAAAAAAATAAAAATTGCTGAAGATAAAGAAAGACAAGTTTAATTAGTGAATGAAACCAAGACAAAAGAACCAAAAAGGTATAGAAATATTGAGCTAATATCCAAAATAGTCCAAAAGCTTGTACCAGGCTGACTATACAGCTAATATTACATAACCAATCTACAGCAGTAGTTTGAAATACTGTAAACAATGCACAAGGTACATGCCAACTCATTTGGAATAATTGGAGTCTTAACTAATGAAATGAAGATAAATGAATGAGCATGTAAGTAAAATGTGTGTCAGTTAACATCAGTCACCCCATGCATCATCCCTCATAGATTGCCTTGAAACTATACGATTCTTTCGCTCTTGTTCCTCCTGTTTCCTCAGTTCTTTTGACCCGAAACTTCTTGATGGCAACTTTAACCCCATTCCATGAGCAATTAACCTTTCTGCAGTTCTTGCTGACGTCTTTGGCCTCTGACGTGGTGGTTCAAGATCTGGTCGTAAACGTTTAAATCTTTTTTAGTAAATAGTATTCCCATTTTTTTAACTCTTGGATGAACTACAACATGGATAATAACAACTTAATTAGCCAAATACTGCTAATTTATAGTCAATAACACTCATCAATGATTTATTTTGTTCGTACCAACTGCACATGCCAGAGTTAAATTTTGGATTGCTTATAAGAATTCCCAATATAAAAATGAGCTAGTCTTTAAAAACAAAAAAAAAAACAAAAAACTAACATTATTAAACAACAAGCACAGACACATAGATGAGAAAAGGATGGAACTAAAGAGGACTTTGCAAACCAAAAGGAAAAGATGGTTCTGTTTGTTTCAGGGAATATGACTTGTGGAAAACATTTCCCTCATTTTCGGGTGTTTGGTAACAACAAATAAAATAAAGTCGATGCAAGTCATTTTCTAGTCAACGAAAAATAAGTTCGCTTCAAGGGTAAAATGAATTCTACTCTTGCCTCGGTAGATCATTCTCCAACTAAAGCTCTGGGGGGAAATATCTTGAGTAAACAATCAAAATGACCTGCATGCTATATGAATACAACCAAATTGACCCGCGTACTATCTAAACTACCAAATCAACCTGCGTACTATTTATAAATGAATCAAATCAACCTAAATCGTTAATAGATGTTAACGATGTTGGAAATTTAACGAATAATACTATCAAAGTTTTCAAATTACCTACACATTGAAAAAAATGCAGATGTGTGAGGAGATACATATGCGAAATGTTTAATGAGTTTTGACCTTTAAAATATTTTCCAATTACATAAAGGGTTAAAATAATATATCTCCTAATTTATAATAATTTTTTCTGGTCCAAAAAAAAATCAGCAATTTTATACTAATTTTTGCTTTTGACATTTTTTTAACAATGTTTTAAATCTTCATTATAATAAATTTTGAGCATTTTTTATGATAATAGGTTTTTTTTTCAAACATGAATATTGCCTTCAAGCAGTGAAATGTCTTCAAAAGTAACAAAATTCAGATCAAACATCATCAATTTTCAAACATATATTTCTCAAAATGCAATGGGTGACTTAGAACAACTTCATTGCATCGTCCTTTGCTACTCTACTGGATACCAACACTTTCACCACAACCATCTTCCAACCAACCACCATGGCTAATCACTACATTTCCACCGTTGGTGAAAAAAAAAACAAAAAAAGACAACCTTGTCAAAACCATCGTTCAAAAGCCACTATAGTCAACACAATCCAGATCTAACATCTTCAAAATTAGATTCAAAACACAATGAAATCAAATGCACACACACATTTAAAATTCCAACACCATGTAATCAGAATCAAACACCTTAGAAATCAGATTCAAAATACAATTAAATCAAACACAATGAATAAAATTAAAATAAGATAAAAAAACAAATATTTAGAAATTAGAAGCTTCTTTCTTGACAAATATAGAGGGAGATGTCGATTTTCTTAAGTTTGAAGAAGGAAGCGACCGGAGAAGAAAAAATTGCGAGGCAGAGAGGGAGAGGTTGCTGGAATGTGAAGGTGATGACGGAGACGACGATGGGGTGAGCGAAGGTAGGCTATAATGAGGAGGAATAGGGTTGCCAGAGTGAGAGGAGTGCGGCGGCGAGGTTGGCAGGAGGGGTTACGGTTGGGCTGCCGCTTGCAGATGGAACGGATGAGAAGGTGAAGAAGCAGCAACAACGAAAAATTTAGACCAGATCTAGATTTTAGGATTTTTTATTTTGGTTTTCTCTACTCCATTTGACAATAATATTTTTAATCTTAGCCCCTTATATTTACACTTTCACCCCTTCCTCAATGAAACAAATGTTCAATGATTTTTAAGCAAAAACAAATTTGTGCAATGATTGATACCCGTTAAGTTATTAACATTAGTTAACATCTATTAACGATTTAGGTTGATTTGGCTAATTTATAAATAGTACGCAGGTTAAGTTATTAACATTAGTTAACATCTATTAACGATTTAGTTAACATATTGGAGATTTAAATATCTCTCCGAGTATGGTTAATCGAGATTTTATGCGGAGAATTCAAAAGAGTGAAGTGGAAATGGCAATGAAAAAGATGAGATTGAAGAAAGCTGTAGGACCGGATGGTATACCAATTGAGGTTTGGAGATGTTTCGGAGAGAGGGGAATAGACTGGTTAACAACGCTATTTAACAAGATATGGAGAGTTAACACAATGCCATTGGAGTGGCGGAAGAGTACTCTGATCCCTTTGTATAAGAACAAAGGTGATGTCCAAGATTGTGCCAACTATCGGGGGATCAAACTAATGAGCCATACTATGAAACTTTGGAAAATAGTGATTGCACAAAGGCTGAGAAAAATTGTGGATATTTCGGATAACCAATTTGGGTTTATGCCGGGAAGATCGACTATGGAGGCAATATATCTTATGAGACAAACCATGGAGAAATATCGGGATCAAAAGAAAGATTTGCATATGGTTTTCATTGATTTGGAGAAGGCGTATGATAAAGTACCAAGAGAGGTACTTTGGTGGGCATTAGCAAAGAAGAGTGTTACAAAGAAATATATTGATATTATCAAGGACATGTATAATGGAGTTAGTACTTGTGTACAGACTAGTGTTGGGAAGACTGAAGAGTTCCCCATAAAGATTGGAGTGCATCAAGGTTCCGCACTTAGCCCTTTTCTTTTTGCTTTGATAATGGGCCATTGACGAGATCATCAAGATGATATACCAAAGTGTATGTTGTTCGCGAGATGATATTGTCTTGATTGATGAGACAAAAGAGGGTGTTGAAAGTAAATTGGAGTTGTGGAGACACACTTTGGAATCTCGAGATTTTCGATTAGCGAAGCAAGGCGAATATTTGGAGTGTAAGTTTAGCGAGTTGGAAGTAGGGAGGCGAGGCGGTCACATTTGATGGAAATATTATCCAAGCTTACGAGTTTTTTCGCTATCTTGGATCCATTATCGAAAGGATGGAGAATTAGATGGAGATGTGGCTCGTAGGATTAAAGCGGGTTGGTTGAAGTGGAAGAGTGCCACGGGGTTTCTATGTGATCGTGGCATGCCCAATAGATTAAAGGGAAAATTCTACCGCACGGCAATTAGGTCGGCATTGCTTTACGGCACCGAATGTTGGGCCGTGAAACGATGTCACGTGCATAAGATGGATGTGGCGGAGATGCGTATGCTTCGATGGATGTGCGGTCATACAAGAAATGATCGATTGGGAATGAGGTGATTAGAGGTAAAGTAGGAGTTGCGCCCGTTGAGGATAAAATGAGGGAAAATCGTCTAAGGTGGTTTGGACATGTGAGAAGGAGGACCGAGTAATGCACCTGGTTAGGAGGCCTAACAGTGGAGAAATGATAAAATGGCGAGGGTAGGGAAGACCCAAACAAAATTGGATTAGAGTAATTGAAAATGATATGAGTTTACTTGGAGCGGATGAAAGTATGGCGTTGTAGGCGGAGTGGAGGGCAAAAATTCATGTGGGGGTTGATTTTTTTATTTTTATTTTTATTTTTTATTTTTATTTTTATTTTTTTATTTTTATTTTTTTATTTTTTTATTTTTATTTTTTATTTTTTATTTTTTATTTTTTTATTTGTATGTTTTTATTTATTTATTTATTTATTATTTATTTATTTTTTATTTTATTTTTTATTTTTTATTTTTTTCAACAACCTTTTATCACGATGACATATGAGGATTCATGTTAGCCGACCCCAAATTATTTTGGGACTAAGGCTTTGTTGTTGTTGTTGTTGTTGTACGCAGGTTAATTTGGTAGTTTAGATAGTACGCAGATAATTTGGTTGTATTCACATAGTACACGGGTCATTTTGGTTGTTTACTCGAAATATTTTCCGGAAAATGTTTTCCCAGAAGGAAAATGACTTTCGAATTTCTCCTACTCATTTCATTTTCCGGAAATTACTTTTTTAACACCCTCACACCACCCACCTTTCCAACCCTCACCTTTACTCCTGAGTGGAAGTAGTCAATTCTAATACCAATCTACGAAAATATAGTACTCCCTCGGTCCTAGAAGAATAAGATTCTATCCTCCCCATAATAAGGTTTTTAATTTTCTTTTTTGTATGTCCTATAGCAAGGTTTTTAGTTACTTATTACTTAAAATGGATAATGGAACCCACTTGTCAGTCTCACAACAAAAACTCTCAACCCACTTTCTCTCTCCTACTTTACTTTTTATACTCACAACATTTACTTTTCTTAATTCCCGTATAAAGTCAAACTGGGAACCTTATTGTGGGACGCAAGAGTATTATGGTATAAACCTACTGAGTGAGAACAGAACAAAACGTAAAATAACTTAACAGGAATGCAAAAGTTGCACAACTAAATTTATCACTCCCTCCATCCCAAAGTAAGGTTCTTTACACGAAATGACAAATAATAAATAGTGTTCTGGATATATATGTCTTCATACTTTTTATATAATTACAAATAATCTTTTACTTTTATCTTACCTAACAGCAATTAATTAACTAAACAAACCTTTATTAATTAACTAACGTAACACTATTTAACTAAACTAACCCAACCTACATATAAAACCTACCAAACCCTAATCCCCACATCTCTCAACCTCCTTCCTCTCTATCTCATGCCTAAAATGTTGAAATCATCCTTTTCCTACCACACAACTCACAGGCCTCCCACCCCCAACCACCACCCCTGCTTAGCCGTCGTTTCCTTGGCATCCCCACCGTCTTTCTTCTCTCTTCCTCTCTTATTTCTTCTCTCTTCATCCAAACCAAAAATAATAATCTAACCCACCGAAAAAATCCTCAGTTTTTTCTATGTCAATCTTGCTAAGGTATTCCAATCCTCCCTCTTTATGTTTATGGGTATATTTTTTGTGTGTGTATTTTCGTGCGTATGAACTATTTTGTTCTTTATTGATACAAATTTGTCTTTTTTTTCTATGTTGATTGTCTGCACACATGAAGGAACATTGCCCTGGTTATCCTGTGGGTGAAATCTAAAAGATTTCTGGCAGAGATCCTCGGATCAAATATTCTTCTGGGATTCATTGATTATTCTTTTCTGATTTTTTTAGTTGTTTTTGCTTTCGGTAGTAATTTGTAGACCTATTTTTGTTGTTGTTTGCCCTGGTTTCTGGTGGTGACGGTGGTTGAACGGTGGCTAATGGTGGTGCTTATGGTGGTGGGAGATGTTTGTTAGATGAAAAATGAGAGATTAATTTTTAAATTGTATATTCTCTCTCCTCTTAATCTTCTACCCACTTGCAATAGCTTAATCATTTTCCTCTCAAACTTATAATTTTTTATTTATTCCCCTTAATATGCGTGCAATCCCATAGTAGGAATCTTATTTTATAATTTTCCTCTCAGTTCACTAGTTCATGATCGACTAGAACTCGAACTCAACTCGATAAGCTCGTTAATAACTCGATTTTTTATTTTATAATTTTATGCAAAATTTCCCCCAAAAAAGCTCAAACTCGAACTCGGCTCGAGATCGATACCGACTCGAGAAGCTCGCAAGTAGCTCGGGAGCAGTTCGAAACTCGATCCAGCTCAGAGTTCGAACCACTACTCGAACTCGAACTCGATAAGTATCAAACGAGCTCGAGCTCGAACACCGAAAACTCGTTCGAGTTCGAACTTGACTCGTTTACCGCACTAATCACATTTGGTTTATATAGGGATGTAATGGTTTATATAGGGATGCAATAAAAGCCCAAAATCTAATCTAAGTAGGAAACCTTGAATACTAAAATTCCCTAAACCTTTAACAAGGAATCCTAAGGAAACCAATTCAATTTCCACTTCCTTCTTGGTTTTTGTCTCCACCACCTAACACTCGCATCGAAAAATGCCCCCAAATGTCATTATTTCTAAGCCCATGAGTAGGGGTGTAAGTGGTTCGGTCCAAACCGCGGTTCAGAACCAAACCAAACCACGCAGTTTAGTTCGGTTTTCAAGCAATAGTGGTTTAGTTTGGTTCCAAAAATTGCCAGACAGTGTGATTCGGTTTGGTCTGCGGTCTGGACCCCCAAACCACGGTTCGAGACCGCGAGACCGAATCCAAACTGAACCGATAAACCAAACCACCAAACCGTTAAATATTAACCGTAAATATGCATATCTTTCGTCTACACCTCACATTTAGATTTGAAAACCTCTAATTCTATTCATGGGTTTTAGCCAATAACCCTTTTTTCTTTTGATCAATCTTTCTATAATAATGTTAATTCACTTTTTAGCACATATCATTACAAGTAAACAAAAGGCTTGTTGTTATCATAAACATTGAAGCACAATTTCATTTAAATTTTGAATCTCTTCTGTATGTCATGTCTAAAAAACTCAAACAAACATGAAAATGAATTGTGTAGTCTGAAACCATGTTCTAATAAATGGTTTAAGTCGTGTTCTAGTTCATGATTTGAACCGTGGTTTAAACCATGGTTCGGACCGTAAAATCAAACCGCGGTTTGAACCAAACCGAACCAAACCATGGTGGTTCGGTTCGGTTCGGTTTGAATTTTTTCATGGTTCGATTCGGTTTGAGATTTTTTCAAACCGATAACTAGTGGTTCGGTCCGTAAATTGGCCTAAACTGAACCAAACCGAACCATTTACACCCCTACCCATGATTAACTAAAATCCACCCCACAACTGGATTAAAACGTGCTCAGAATCAATGAGACCAATTTAAACGCAGCTTTCAAGCCAAACTTCAACAAAAAAATGAGTCTCTTCTATGGTGGGACATGGGTAAACTTACCAACCAACGACAGATTGAAGGGCTTAGAAATTGTAGAAATAAACTCCTTCGAAAACATCAAGGCAGGTTAATATTTTATAGATGGATAGTGGAATCAAGGGTAGATTAGCTTGTAGAGCAGGTATAGATTCTTTGAAAAGGCCAGCAAACGATTTTGCAACAGTAAGGCTAGAAGGTGCAGCGCCGAGATTAAGGTTTTAGGAAGCGGGCGCGTTAGGGTTTAAAGGAGACAACGCCGGCAGCCATCGCCAAACTCTAGCCGCATACAGTGATGGCATTAAAATTGCATGTAGTAGTATGAGGGGGTATGGGTGTAAGGTTTTTACTAATACTACACTTTCTTCGTCCTTTAGCAATATATACTCAACTGAACTCAACCATTATGGGGTGTCAACGACTCGACTACATGAACTATATTTTGACATTATGGGTGCCTCATCGATTAAGCATCACTCATTCAAATTATTCTTTGTTGTTATTGTCCATGCTATGCATAAACATGTGCATATAATATGTAGTTTTATATGTTCATCTTCACCGCCTCAAAAGTATTGTCTATATTATATTTACATGTGTGAGGATTCATGTAAGTCGACCCCAAATTATTTTGAGACTAAGGATTTGTTGTTGTTGTATTATATTTACATGTGAACAGATTAAGGAACAAACACGACGAATATTTGTAGAGTTTGAAAAAAAGAAAAGTGAAAGCATAATCATATTACCTCTATCTTGGATGGAGTTCAAGAATTCATCATTCTCGTCAAGCACGCGTATTGTAAAGGGACACTGAATGTAGTTGCATGCCTCTAGAGCTGCATTAAAAGATTGAAATGATTATTTAACAGAAGTTTAAGAAAGCATGTTAAGTCCACCACTGAACTCAAATCACCATATTGCTACAATTTCTGGTTAGAGAGGAAAGTTATAAGCTCATGGAAGGACTGTTGAGTGTTGTAAACAGTTTACACACCTAAACAAAATAGAAACGAGACATCATAAAACCGGATATAACTAGCAAGAGTATAGGAAAAGCACACAACTATTTCCCATCTACACATCATTTTTTCAGATATTTACGTTAACAAAACTACTGTTCGTGTATACCTCCCTCCCCGTTAGCAGAAGTAACCATCAATTCCGATTTCACAATGGATGCAGAATTGATTACAACTCAAGCCTCCAGGACATCACAAGACCTAACAATAAAGAAAATCCATTTCAAACAGATAATGTAGCAGAATAAACACACCATTGGAGTTCATATAACGATCTCAAATGGCCTGAGTTATACCGACTGTCTGACTAGCCAGAAAGCTGAACAACTTTAAATGAGGAATAAGCCACAGCAATGAGCATGTTGCTTTGAGTTCAGTAAAAGGCCTTCAGCAATCTTCTGTAGCGTGGATTCTCAGAATTTGATGAAAGATGCAGCCAACTTGCAGTTGCCAATTGATCGATAAGTCACTCAAGTAACGCCTGGTTAAGGTTCTTTTCTCCTCTTTTTCTCCCTTGGAGATTGCAAATGACTACCAAAAATCCTAGCTCCCCTTCATAAGATTTATCATCTAGTGTTGGAACATTATTAGTCCACAAGAGCATATACTTTAGAGGCTAGAGAAAATTAATTGGTGATAGGTGGAAACGTGATAAAATCTTATTCATTGGCTTGCACGGATATTCTTTTTTGATATTCGGTTTTTGCACTTTAATCATATTCAGGAAATGTTAGCAAGTTTTGGCCAGATATCTAACAAACCACGCCATTGATAGATGAAGTGATAAACAAATGTGTAGTTATCAGCAATAGAACTATCCGCATACCACACTATACTGTCACAGGATCAAATGCAAGTGGAAAGACATACAAAACTAAAGAAGAAGCTGTTGTACTTTGAATTCATCTAAAAGCAATCTGTTACTCCCTCATGGGTAGCCGGCTTTCAAGTGGAGAAAGCAAAGAAGCTAAGAGGACACATACTGTTCCATAAGCTTGAAGGGGTTAAAGACAAAGCGGAACAATAGATGTATAACGTGGATTGACAAATCTGAACATAGGACCTTTCGAACATTACCTTTAAAGAAGATAAAGAAAAGGCACACCAATATATAAATAAGTTGACCGAGGGTTTTGGGGGTGTGATTACAATCAGTAATGAATCTTGGGTTTGCTGATACACAGTGGAGGAAAGAAATGGAAGGGTTGCAAAGGGAAGGGGCGACAATTCCCCAATACTGTGCTATGTTTGCTGAGCTTTTGTGTATCTGGACTGAAAGAATTCTAGATTCTTGAGTCTAGCTTTTAAGTTGAGGTGGACTTTTTGGCCTCTCGGTGGGACATGGCTTTGGGGAAGTTCTGGGGTCTATTTTTAAGTACCGATTAAACTGGCTAGAAACTGGCAGACTGCACCGAGTCCTAAGTCATGAAGTTAAATTTGTTATAGTGTCGTGTTTTGTTCCACTGATCTGTATGGTAGATTTCTTATCCAGTTCAGTAATTTTCTTTGATTAATGACAATTATTCTTTTGTTAACCCAAAAAGAATAAAAACAACTAAGAGAGATGTAGAATGTGAATAGAAATTTTCAATAGGAAACAGGGTAAATTGTGCTTGAGAAGAGAGTCAATGATGGGGACAAAACAAGCACCTAAAAGTGTAGCAGACTGGTAGTCATATGGCACTTGATCCATTTCCGTATCGCTCATGATCTATATCCTAAGCCAGCCATCTATTTCAAGTGCATATCCCATTTTTGCACAGCATGATTTTGAAAATCCATGAGAAGCGACCGGGCGTATTGTATGCACCAATTGCTATTTAGCTAATAAGCCCGTGGATATTGAGGTTCCACAAGCGGTACTTCCCGATACTGTAATTGAGGCAGTTGTTCGAAATCCTTATAATATGCAATTGAAACAAGTTCTTGCGAATGGGAAAAGGGGGACTTTGAATGTCGGGGCTGTTCTTATTTTACCAGAAGGCTTTGAATTAACACCTCCCAATCGTATTTCTCCTAAGATGAAAGAAAGGCAATCTGTCTTTTCAGAGCCATCGCCCCATTCAAACAAATATTCTTGTGATAGGCCCTGTTCCTGGTCAGAAATATAGTGAAATCACCTTTCCTATTCTTTCCCCGGACCCCGCTACTAAGAAAGATATTCACTTCTTAAAATATCCTACATATGTAGGTGGAAACAGGGGAAGAGGTTAGATTTATCCCGACGGTAGCAAGAGTAACAATACAGTTTACAATGCTACAGCAGCCTGATATTGTAAGCAAAATCATACGAAAGAAAAGGGGGGATACGAAATAAGCATA
>JAFEMH010006483.1:70000-122139 GCA_022495995.1 Adenophora triphylla var. japonica
GTTCTTAAGTAGTGAGTTTGTCGGCCTTTGGATCGTCTTTCAGTTTATTAATCGGAACATTTTCCTTTTGCTACTTCTGCAAAGTTGTTCGGTAATCGCCCTCCAAGAATTTCAACATTTACCAGATCTTTACATCGGGTAATCATGATAACACCCTTTCAAGTATGTCTAAATCCACCAAAGCTGCTAACTCAATAATATGTCCACATACATCACCTCCCATCTCAGCCTGACCTTCTCCTTCAGCACAATCAACCGCACCGCCACATTCAGTAAGAGAGAGCAAGGGATTTGTTGATTGCGGACAAAAAGATTCTTTCTGACAGTCTCAATGTTCTTCTCTCAGTAGCAATTTGTGTCGCCTGTAGTCCATCGCTACATCATGTTAGGTCAGCAGACATGGTCAATTTTCACGCCTTGAACCCACAATCTCTGAAATGGACTCGAACATTAACAAAGTTTCACCAATTTTTGACCATATTATAACAATTTTATGGTCCAGTTTTACTCGAATGTCTACATGGAATAGATTAGTTTGATAGGTAAGGCTTATATCATCAAAGAATTATTCCACTTGAGCTAGTGCTGTCCTTTACATCTTCGGTATACAGCCAAGTGCTGCATTGCACTACTCGAGAAGATTGAATTACTCAGATATAATATGGCAATAATTTTTAGCACATCAAACATGACCATTTATATAGTGCAAAGGCAATGAAATTAAATGATAACTGAACATAAATAGCATACACTCTCTTAGTTTCCCATCTCCTTCTGAACTATGCGAGGCAACTTCATTTTCTGAATCATCAACAAACCCATCAGATTTTGAAGAACTATACAGGCCATGCTTCTGGTATGAGAAAGTTCCTCTACCACGTCTCTTGGAGGCTTGAACTTCCGTCCCTTCCAAAGGGACTTTTGATAAACCTGGTAAACATTGCGGGGACAATAATTCATCTGGAGCACGATCTGCAACAGCTTCCCAATCTGAGAAATTCCATATGCCAATCACATTAATTTTTTGATAAGAAAAGAAGGCTGTATTATATTAATACCAATTTACAAAGGATGAACAAGCAGTCCTTCTAGAAAGGAAAAAAAACAAGAAGCTAAAACTAAGCAATGGCAGCGACCCAATCACTCTTCAAGACATTCAGCGATAACCCTCGGAAGCCACCACTTTATCCCTATGTCAACCACATTATAATACATCAAGCAAACAAAAAGTGCCAACAAAAATAGCATGAATAGATAGCACCAGAACCCAGTCATTACTCCCAGAACGCACACATGGTCCTCAATGGCTACTTCTCCCCAGTGAAATGTTTAACTATCTATTAGTAATTCTTCAACTGAAGTCGTGACATCCTGTTATAAAGCATTTTCAGTTCCCAATGTTCAGATTGGGTTCAACCCTACTTGCTCGAATGCCCCTAGCCATGGGGCCACACATTTTGGGATACAAAAATTCTTTGATTGGAGATGGCACAATGGACATTGCTTTGTGAAACAGCCCTCATAGTGCTCAAAGTTAATGTCTTACATGGGTCTTTTTCATTACATCTACCACAGTGGTAGGACTTCCTAAGGATATTTTATAATTATACTCTATTAACAAGTATAAAAGGTGGACTACTGATCACAGTTTTGACAGATATGATTGAGATAAATAATAAAAACCACAAAGTTAAGGGTTTCACTGCCTGCCGCTTTTCCACAACTACTCGAACTGCAAAAATTGTATAGCAAGAAGTTGTACACGGAGTTACTATCTGAATAATGCAATGTTGATGGTGAACAAGGGTTTGATGAGACTGAGCGAGGGTTCATAAGAGGGACTCTCATAGGCAGAGAACTAAGCCACTTTTAGAGTCAGTAGCTTTATTACTACAAATATTTGAGAAATTCAAAATTATTTTCTCTTGTAATATTTAGCAGTTTAATAGCTTGTTAGATTTGGTTTCAACATTGGTTTCGTTTTTGCCTACTGAAGTTATGAAAAACAATAAGATGAAGAAACCTTGAAACTTGACCCCCGCCCCCACCACCTACTAGTGAAACCCTTTTTATCTTATTTTTATATACCAAAACGTTTACTATCAACTACCATATCTACTAGCAGCCAGTCTTTCCTTCTAATGTTTTTTGTTCGATAGAAACGAAGTTTATTAGATTAGAAGGAAGAATATACAAGCGACTGACAAGTTGTCCATCATAATACACCAAAAGAATGGAAAAACAACATTAACAAACAAGAACAACTACACAATTGCAGCAGCCCAGTCCCGCTCAAACCTGAAATAGATAATCCCCTAAAAGCACCGTTACTTAGCTGATGCCCAGAGAGAAGCTACAGAAACTACTCCCTATCAAAACAAATTTTCAAAAGAGTTGGTACAAAAAATCAAGTTGTTTCTCTCCATCCATGAACACCATATAATAGCTGAAACCTCACAATCCCATGATTGGGCTACATACTTGTCCCTCCCAAAGCCTCAAAATGAATCTGCAAAAATAATGATTAACGAGCTAGGACACACTCACTTTCCCAAGTCACCTCAAATAATTGATTCCAAAGGTAGCGAGCAACATCACAATGGAGAGATAAATGATCATGCAACTCATATGAAAGCTTGTCATTTACACACCGAATAGGCAAAACACACTTAAGATATCTTCGAGTCTGCAACTTATCGTTAGTATTTAGCTTGTTAGGCACAACCGGTCCACATGAATGCCATGATCTTAAAAGGAGTTTTGACTTCCAACTAAAGGAAACAAGGGAAAAGGAGAAGGGTTGGGACATTAAATCAAACACTTCATAAATGATTTCATGAACCAAGATTTTAATATCTTGGTTGTGAGACAACCGAACACGAGATAGGGAATTGATTATTGCACTCACCTTAACATCATTAAGATTGCGAAAGAAAAAAAAAGGAAATCCCACGAAAATTGATCTCTACGCCCCCCCCCCTCGCGCCCCAAACAACAAAATCAAGAATAGAGTTGAATGAACTGAGGACAAATGAAATAACCGCAGAAACAAGGCACAAGAAAAAATTATTCATCCACACATCTTTCCAAAACCGAATATGAGCCCCATCCCCATCCTGAAACGACAGATGGTGACTCTAGAGAATTAACTTCTATGGGCTTTTATGGGAACCAGAACCTTGGAACTAAGATTCCCAACCATTGTTGTGCGTATCAAACTTGCTCTTTATCACTTTATGTCAAACAGAATGTGATTGTCAAGGAAACTGCCACTTACTCGCTAGGGAGATAATCCTCTAGACCAAATGACCCAATTATATGCCCCCTCCTCTTTGGGACGGCAAACCTTGTCCTTTGCCACTAAGTGATCTTGTTGCCCCCCCTCCCCCGCACCTTCCTACCGAAAAATTCTCATGATGAGTCCAATAATTTTCGCCACCCTAACCGGAATTCAAAATAACAAAAAATTAAGAGGCATGCTCGACCTCACGCACAAATATGGGTAATAAAAGCCTAAAGAGAAATAAGATCTCTTCCAACTAGCAAGATGCTTATTTACCCTCCCATAGCCGGATCACAAAAAAAATTGGATCGGGGATTACCACCAAGAGGAACCCTGAGATAAGACAAGACAAAACCTGGCAACCAATCAAAATCAAATGAGCATTTGTTACCTACCTCCTCCCCCATATTCACCAATTTATCTTTAACCTTGTGATTTTTCAAAAACTTAAAGAACATTACGAACACCCTGCTCAAGAAACATAATTGTATATGACCAGCTCTCTATTGATTTAACATCTCTAAATTAAACAAGCTTCCTCCCACATGAGCAACAAACTGCTTAAGATATCATCACAAAAGTGAACAAAAAGGAGGAAGGTTTATATTCATTTTCAACCATCGTACTTTCACTCGACTTTCACTCGACTTTCACTATAACCATTATACTTTATTTCTTGCACAAACAACCGCTCTACTTTGGAAAACCTCTCATCCCGACCCAAAAATCGCGAATTGGGGCACGGATTAGTGACAGATTAGACACGAATTTGTGGTTGCGATGAGAGGTTTTCCAAAGTCACATAAAAGTTCGACGGTTGAAAATGAATTAAAACCAAGGAGGAAAGTGGATCACTCTGCCCCAGCCCTCTCGTAGCCTCAAACTACTGTTAAAACTTATCATTCACTATGACAATGACAAAAAAAATCGGAGATCTTAAACATCCCTGAATCCATTTTTGACATCTAATTCCAAACACTTTCCTCTCCATCACATGATCAAGAAATTGCCGATTAATCCTATCATAAGCTTTCTCAAAATCAAGCTTCGGAGTAAATCCATCCCATCACATCTCTCTAAACTTCTACAACCTCATTCACTACTAACCTTGCATCAATATCTTCCCCCCCCCTCCCGACACGTGCACTCTGAGCTTCAGCAATGGTAGACCTGACCTCAACCTGAGTGAAAGAACTTTAGTAATGATCCATGTACACTCATCACCAGGCTATGTTCACCAACCTTAATTAATCGGTCCTTTTTAGGCACAAGAGCAATAAAAGTTGAATTAATAGACTTCCCTATTAAACCATAACCAAAGAAGTAGACAAACACCCTCATAAGATCTCTTTACACACTATCCCAACAAGAGAGAAAAAATATCCCAACAAGAGTGAGAAAAAAAGACATAGAGAAGTTACCAATCCCACAGCCTTATCACCGGCCATCCCTTCAATCGCTTTCCTAACCTCCTCAAAAAACACTAACACATGCAGGCTTTCTTGAAATTGAAGTGGCAATAGGCTCATTCAATTTTCCACCACGTTATTATTAGCAACAAGATGTGGTTGCATCCAAGCTTTAACGATCAACGAAACTGATACACAAACTTATGGATATATTCGATGAAATGCAGCGACATATCAATATAAAAAATAAATGGTGTTTGAAGGAAAAACATATACTAGAGATGGAAATTATATGTGATTTTTTCTAGAATGTTTTAGCTTTTTATGATAAACCAATATAAATCCACACGTAACATTCTTATGCCAAGACAATGTAGTGTAAGAAGTATTACTGGTTCATGTTGTTGAGAAACAATTATGTTATACTCCCTCCGTCCCAATCTAAATGTCCTAAAATGGGCTCGGCGCGGGAATTAAGGAAAGTGAGGTAGGAAAGAGAAAAAGTTTAAATGTTGTGAGTATGAAAAATTAAATAGGAGAGAGAATGAGTGGGAGGAATAGTTAGGAGAGAGAATGTTGTGAGTGTAAAAGTAAAGTAGGAGAGAGAATGAGTGGGGTAGGAAGAGTATAAAAATAATAAAAAGTTTCCATTTTGGGATTGAGACATTTTAAGTGGGACGCCCAAAAAGGAAAGTTGAGACGTTTAGATTGGGACGGAGGTAGTATCAGTTTGAGATACGTATATTTAAGATGGCATCAATGTGGAAAACAAAAGTGGAAACATAACAGTAACTTACGATGAAAAAAACATTTTTTCTAAACCAGCATGAATTGTAACCAACAATAAAATATTACCATGTAGATTATTGGAGATACTACATCAAATCTCATTTATGTAAGCCAAATCATTTAACAATATAATCAATTTAGTATCTACTATTAAAAAAGGATTTATGGGACATATCTCAAATCTTTTACAGAATTTTCAAAAAGAAAAAAATAATCCCTTTCTCCCACTTGAAAAGGTGTGTTTTGACTAAGCACGCAAATTAAGGAAAGTGGTTGACAGTTGCTTAAATCTCTAAAGTGTCCTTCAAATCATTTGAATTCAAAACAAGGAGGGAACGTTTGAATCAAACTAGGCGGGAAAGGAAGGTTAGGATAGTCAATTGGATGTGAACGGATGGCCCAAACAGTAAAGATACTTTTCAAGTGGGATGGCCCAAAAAGGAATACCCACCACTTCATGTGGGATGGCCCAAAAGGTTACGATTATATATTTGTTCCATCAATAAGAAGGTGTCATGGACTGGTGGTCAAGTTGCTCTTAATGGGCTTAGAAGGCCGGCTATTTGATCTCTGACGCCCACAATTTTGACATTCTACCGACAAGACATGATATGCCGGAGGAAATATCGCAATAAATGGTGATAGTTGCTATAGATCCAGAATTAAGCATTACTTTCAGTGTGCTTAATAACATCAACTCTTGAGATAGACCTGACAAATATAGAAGAGCTACAGTGAAACCTTAATAGAAGGGCCTTATTTGTAGCTAGGTCAAACATGGTGTCTCCATTTCTTAGTGTTTAAAATGGAGCTAGATCCGAATATGATGCATGCCTATAGATACCGTGATGTCGTGATTATGTCAGATGAGAGCTTGAGCAACTTCAGTAGTAAAGTCTTGGATCATAAACAATAACTGAATGACATTTCTTATTCAGAAGCAATTTTTTTTAAATCAGAACTTTCCATAAGCTGAGAAAATCCATTCCAGATAAATTCCAAACTCATTAATTTATGGAAGAAGAGGAAGATGCTTTGAAAAGAATCCTATTTACATCAATTCTTTGGATCCCTCCCACAAGATTAGGGTGTACTCCCTCCGTCCCACCCGAAAAGGAACAAATTTCCATTTTTGGTTTCCCATTTAAAAAGACACACTCCCAAAATGCAAACTTTTTTTTAATATTTATTTATTCATGAGACCTACTTGCCATACTCACAATAACTATCCACTAACTATTTCCTACCTCACTTACTCTCTCTTACCTCAATTTTTATACTCACAACACTTACTTCACTATACCATTTCCTTAATTTCCGTGCAAGGCCAATTTTGTACCTTTTCGGGTGCGACGGTACCGACATTTAAGAAGTAACCACAGATAAGAAGGAATCCACTATTATGATCTCCTCACACTTCTGAAAGACCTCTCGCACTCTCCCTTCTCAAGGTGCTCTCTCCTATCATCTAAACCCTCAGTCATAGGCCTAAACTAATCCTCCCCTCTCTATGATGGCCTATAAGAACAATTCAAAGTTTCGGTTTCCCTCCACTGAATTCTCATCCACTTGGTGCCAACTCCATTCCTCCTCATAAGAATCTACTCCAAATTATATCTCAAATGAGGACTATAATAAAGCTATTCGGTGATAATCACATTCAGAGATCCTAAGCATATTAAGACAATCAGCTTAATGATAAACATGGAATCATGTATCAAGTTCCTAAGAACAAAGACACTGAGCATTTACACTAAGGGAAGAGAAAACAAATCATTTTTTTTGTGAGGCCTACATCAGACAATGTTGAACATTTGCGTAAAAACCTTAAGAATAAAAGTCCAACCATCAATTGATGCCATCATTCAAGCCAATATCAATTGGTAGTAAATATCTTGGATTTATCTATAGTATATTAATGGTAAACTATGTATCCCAAAACAAATATCCCAACTTTGTCTCTCAACTGATGCGTCGTAATAAGATTTATTCCATTGTGAGGCCCACAAGTTTCTCCCAATTTTCCTAAGCCACTCAATCTCATATGTTCATCATTATGAGATTACTTTTATAGGTCCTATTTTTCGAAGTAATCTACATCCAGGACACTCATATATTTTGAAATATTAACTACCAGTGACCCTGTACTGCGAAAACACCGACTTGGAAATTTCAATTCACTCAGAATTCAAGAATTTCAGTACAGATGAATACCACTGGGCTAGGATTATGTGTTTTGAGGGATGATCAATTGAGGACACCTAGCACCTTCAATAAGCACAATTGTGTTTTCAATTCATATACAAGTTAAAAGAGGCATCAATGTAGAAATGAAAGCAAACCCTCTTCATAATCCCCATTGTTACAAGATGAGACTTGATCATGTGAATCACCACCATCTTCGACTTCTTTGGAACCTGAATCACTAAAATTGCAACCAACGTCAATAAATTAAGCAAGCCCAAATAGTGTTCAATCAATAAGTGGGTAGGGAAAAAAAGGGACTGACTTGTGAGAATGAGTAGAGCGGTGTTTGATAAGTAGAGCACGAGATTGGGTGTCGTCGGCCTTGAGAGAGAAGCCATTGGAAGAGTAGAGTTTGGCCAAGTCGGATAGAGCAGATGACAATTGGAGTTGAGATTCGTCAGAAAAATTTAGGGTTTCGAGCTTGGATACGACAGATTCAAGGAGAGAGATGGCCTTGCCGGTGTCTCCTCCATCAACAAGATCCTCCACCAATTCGCTCCAATTCATGTCTTCTTTCTCCATCTTTACAGCTTTAGTTCGAACGAAAGACACGGTATTTTTAGACACGTTTACTGCATACTCCCTACCCTTCTTATTGATTCACGAATGATTATTATCGATAACAAATTTTAAATTGAGATGGTCTTACGAAAATAGCGTTTTTTTTTTTACACTTAATAAAAACGTATTTTGTGTTTCTTCGTTTATGTTAGTGTCAATTTAATAAAGTGTCAGTGTGACAAAGTATCAGTGAATGTGTAACAAAGTGCCAGTGTAAAAAAGTGTCAGTATCATTTTAACAAAGTATCAGTGTAAACAAAGTGTCAGTGCATGTGTAACAAAGTGTCAGTGTAAAAAAGTGTTAGAGAGAGGAGATCACGTTGAGAACTAGGGTCGGAATAGGCACGTATGACGATGAAGAGTTGTTACAGGCGAGGTCGAGATCATCATCCTCGGCGAAATCCACCATTTTTCGAGCCAATATACAAAGGGTAAAGAGGAAGACATGCACAAGGAGGAGGAGAAGAGAAAGTGTCGAAGAAGAGGGTGAGATGAGGAGAAGAAGAAAGATACAAACAAAAGAGGGAAGAAAGCTTCGGTAGGTTTTGGGCTTAGTGTTTGGGGGAATGAGGGAGAGAGTGAGAGACGGTGGAAATAATGGGGAAAAGAAAATGGGTGTTTGGTAAGGTTGAGATTTAAGAAGATACACACTTTTTATACTCCAGTATTATTTACAAATTGTTGAGTGTGGATATACACATTCACCACCGAATTACTTAGAAACCTACGTGTGAATACTCCTCTGATGCATCGAATAACACATATTCCCTTTGTCCCGATTTAAGGTTCTTACTTTCCTTTTTAGTCTGTCCCAAATTAAGATTCTTACTTTACTTCTTTTCATAAATGGCAAGTATTTTATCACTATTCTCTCCACTCATTCTCTCTCCTACATTATTTTAATACTCACAATACCATTCTAATTTACTATTGCCTCCACTCATTCTCTCTCCTATTTTATTTTCACACTCACAACACTTTCAATATAATATTTCCTCCTTAATCTCCGTGCAATGTCAAACTCAAAACCTTAAAGCGGGACGGAGGAAATATAAAGCTTGAAAGAATTTAAGTAATATGGGGAAACCATTCAAATGAAACAAGTCATTATTGATTAATGAGAGTTTCCACACCATTTTTATTAGAGGGGGTCTCCCATGAGAACAAGGGGATCTGTCTCATGCATGAGACGGGTCGACCCATGACCCATGGGGCATGACCCCCCACGTGGCAGCCTCTCATAGGCTCAAATTTTTTTTCATTTTTTTTTTAGTTTTTTTGGTTTAGAAAAAGTAATAGTTACCATCTCTTAATGTAATGACTGAATACATATAAAGTAACATTGTTCATAAGTAAACGTAATACTTGTTTTAAAAAAACAAAAGCTCGTTTTCACCCATTTTTTCAAATGTAATACAAACTATATGTATTACATTTGAAATGTAATAACTTATGTATATGAATGTAATAGTTTATACAAGTAAATGTAACACTTTGATAGATGAAATTGTAACATATTTCTATAGATAATGTAATACTTTTACATGTATCATGATAAATTTGAACTCATTGTAACTTATTGTTTGAAAACATATAAATATCTATACATACGTGTTACAATTATGTACAGATACTATTACATATAAATAACACGTTTGTTACATTTTAGTTATAATAAGTATTACTTTTGTCAAACGAAAAAATATAGGAAAAAATATTATTACTTTTCTGTATATATGTATTACTTTAATGTATACAAACTATTACTTTATATACATACAATCATTACATTATGTTATAGTAACTATTACTTTTCACAAATCGAAAAAAAAAACAAAATTTAAAAAAAATAAATTTTTTTGGACCTATGAGAGGCTTAGAAGAAGCCCTGCAGAAATCACAAAATGGAGTCCTTTTCCCCACAGTCTTGTTCCCAAATTCCAACACTCTCTCTCTTCTTCAGACTCTGATCGAGGCAATCCAAACTCACAAACCATGGCTGGAATCTCTCCTCCACAAAAGTGTGTTGGGTTTTATGGATCCATGCGCAGCGGAATTAAGCATAAAATTAACACAAAACCCAAGCCCTAAGATCCGTTCTATACGATTAAATTGAATTGCTATGAGATAGAATTTACCAACCTAAATTGCTTTCCGGTCTTGAGCTATCGAACGGATAATTATGTGATTCGTAATCACAAACTTTTGATCTTCAAATCTTCGAATCTTCAACTCCTTTGGATCTTCAGATTTGAACTCTAGGTCTTTGATTTGTTTGAACAAAACTAAGACCCTCTTTTGGTAATCCACACAAATATGAATGTCGAGAACAATTCTCGGGTTGGGAATTGCTAGATTCCTAAAACTTATGGAAGAATATTGAGAGGACTTTTGATTGTGAATTTCTATTGAAAAAATTCGGCTAGGGAATTAGGTCTGACAGACCTCACATATTTATACTACAATAGTATGAATATGTCTCCTAATCGTATTAGGAGAACAGGCTGTCAAACCGCGTAGGCTTGATATGTCGCGCGGTATATTAAGCCATTGGCTTAATATGTCGCGCGGTATATATAGCCGCATACGTAAACTTTCAACCATTCTTCCTCCGGTTTAACCAATTCATTCTATTTGTGTGTGACCCAATAGGATTGTATTATGTTGGCAATGAGTCCGATCATATCGGCCCTCATAAGACATAAGCGGACTCTAGCAAGCCATTATGTCTACCCAAATAACACAACGTAAGAGTTCACGTTTCCAATGGTACACTTTCATTTATCCCTTTGTCTCACGATGTTATATTGAACACAAGTCATGGTCCACGTCAACTTGTATTTGTTCAATGCTTTCTCGATCTTGAGTATAATGATAGTCCAATCATATTGGGGTGTGGCCACACGCTTTCATCATTATCACTCATTGAGGGGCCCAAGCAAAACATCTCTCTTTCGAGGGACAAATTCCATCTTGACTTATCATCCTTCCCATCATGAATCCGATCATGCCAAAGATAGCCTTTATAGATATCGTGTTAAGATACCGTTTGACTAAAATCAAACATAACTTTCATCATGTGTAAGGTCATGATAATCTCAGGTCTAGGGACTAAATGAAGTGACCATATGAGATTTAATTATGACATTTGACCATGACATAAATCTCATACGGTCAAGTCCAAGCATTGTTCTCTGACAAGTACCCATAATTTCAATGTGCATCTCTATGCATATAATCATCATATGATTATCCATTGACAATTATACTAATTATTCTCTTAATAATCAGGGACGGAGATTATTACAATAAATATGCAAACTATATAATAATCAAATAATAAACATAAACGATAAAGATGATACATAACGGTTTTTAGTTAAACATAACTAAAGCCTAGGGCATTACACCAACAGTCTCCCACTTGCACTAGGCTCCATTTATGTATCGAATACTCATGGATCCAACATGACCATCATGCTTCCGCCTGTGCGAGGGTCTTTGTAAGTGAATCCCTTATGTCATCATCGGTTGATACTTTGTATATTTTAACGTCTTCTCATTCTTTATGAATTCCTTGAAGAACGTCTAAGTGAGTGTTTGGATCGCTGTTGTGACCTTGGTTCCATTGTTTGCACAAGTGGCACCACTATAGTCATAACAAAGTTTCATCGATTAGTGATACTTGGAACATTTCCAAAACACTAAGCGAACTTTTGATCCAAACCGCCTACTTTTAGCTACATCATATGTTGCTAACAATTGGCCTTAGTAGTAGAATTGGCTACAATTTCTGCTTGGAACCTTTCCAATCAAACTGCACCTCTTATAAGCATAAACACAAATCCTAATTGCGATTCTAAAATAACTTTGCCGCTTGGAAGCTAGCACCTATGTAACCCTTACAACAAGATTAAACTTCCAATCTTTCAAATCCCAAGAACGTATCCTTAGTTCTTCTTAAGTACTTAAGGATCATCTTGACTGCCATCCAATGGTTCTCATCACAGGATCAGATTGGTATCGACTCATCATGCTTAGAGCATATGAGACGTCGGGTCTAGTACAAATCATGGCATACATGACAGATCCAAATGCCGAAGCATATGGAACTTCATTCATTTTCCTTTTGCTCATCAGTTGTCATAAGACAATGAGTATTGCTAAGAGAAGTACCATGATCCATTGACAAGCTACTCTTCTTAGACTCTTCTAAGAACCTTGTCAATGTGAACATTTTGACTTAAACCAATTTATCCTTCTAGATCTATCTCTATAGATCTTGATGCCAAGGATGTAAGCGGCTTCACCCATATCTTTCATTGAGAAACCTTTCCTTGACCAAGACTTAACAGTCTTAAGTGTCGGAACTTGTTTTTCCAATGAGTAAGATATCATTGTAATAAAACAATAGAAATAATATTACGCTCCCACTGAATTTCATGCATACACAAGATTCATCTTTGTTCTTTGATGAAGTCAAACTCTTTGACCAATTCATCAAAACGAAGATTTCAATTCCTTGAAGCTTGCTTCAATCCATCTCATGGATCTTTGCAACATGCATACTTTATTAGAGTTTCTTGGATCGACAAACTATTCGGGTTGTGTACTCTACACATCCTTAATAATCTTTCCATTTAAAGAAAGTCGTTTGACATCCATTTGTCATATCACATAGTCACAATATGTGATAATGGCAATTGAAAATCTAATGTACTTCGACATTGTAACTGGCGAACAAGGTTTCAACATAGTCAATACTATGAATTTGCCTAAATTCCTTTGTTACAATTCTTAGTCATGAAAGTACACACCTTCCCATCCATGTCGGTCTTGAAGACCTTCTTGCATCCCATTAGTTTTTACACCTTCAGGTAGTCCAATCAAGTTCCAAACTTGATTGTCAAACATGGATTGTAATTTGGATTCCATGGTTCATAACCATCTATCCAAATTAGGAGGGGACATCGCTTCTTGATAGTAAGTAGGATCGTCATTCTTAATGACTTCCACTTTATCACTTTCCGCAACGAGAAATCATTATTCCTTAAGTTCGGATCGTGACCCATCCAATCTACGATGGACTTGTGCATCTTGAACCGGTTTCACAACTCCTTTGTGAACTTGGTTCTGTCTCTACTCTTGGTTCCATATTATTTTCGGGTTCTTGAACTTCTTTCAAGATTAATTTTACTCCCACTAGATTCTTTATTGAGAAACCATTTCTCAAGAAACAAATCGTGTAGAGCAACAAACATTTTGTTCTCTTTGTGATTGTAAAATTAATATCCGAAAATAACCTTGTTAGATTTGGTGCTAACTTATAAGAGACAAATCTCTTTACATAAGATTCGCAACCCCAAATCTTCATGAAAGACAAACTAAGTTTTCTTCCATGCCACATCTCATGTGGGGCCTTAGGAACCGATTTAGTAAGGACTCAATTCAGTGTAACCGCATCATTTCTAATGCATATCCTCAAAAAGAAATAGGAAATAGGAAAGTCTAATTGACACATCATCGAACGAACCATGTCCTACAAGGTTCAATTCCTCCTTTCAGACACACCATACAATGTGGTGTTCCGGGTGGAGTCAACTTTGAAACGATTTCATAGTTTTGAGATGATTGTCAAATTCTTGGCTCAAATATTCATTACCTCGATCCAATCGAAGTACTTAATAGTTTTGCCAAGTTGTTTTGCACTTCATCTTGAAATGTTCGGAACATCTCAAACGATTCACCTTTGGACTTCATCAGATAGACATAATCATATCTAGATAAGTCTTTAGTGAAGTATGATGAAATACCGAAATCCTCCCCTAGCAATGCTGCTTAATAGTTCACATACATCTTATGTATAATGACCAATAAGTCACTAGCCCTCCCACTACTTTAGTGTAGGGTGGTTTGGTCGATAATCCCAATAAATAAGATCAACATTCCTCAAATGATTGATAGTCATATGAGTCTAAAAGTCCATGTTAATGGAGTTTAGATATATGTTTCTTATTTATCTGACCAAACCGGCAATGCCATATGAACGCGTTGTTCATATTATTCGGTTTAGATTTCCATTTATATTATAGATATCTTCAACATTATTTTGTTTCTCATCTTCAAGGATATGAAGACTATTTAATGACATATGCATTACAATAATGCATATTATTAAATAAATATACAACTTCTTATTGAAAATAAGAAAATTATATCCTTCATCATCCATTTAAGAAACATAAATAATACTCCTACTCAAATCTGGAACGTAGTCATACTTGTTCAAAACAAGTACTACTTCACAAGGTAAAGTGACTTCATAAGTCCCTTATGGCTAATGTTGCAACTCTTGCTCCATTCCCATGCATAGGTTTAATTTACCTTATTTGAGTAGCTTTCTATTCTTTGTTCCTTGCACATTTAAACAAATGTGGGATCCAATCCGGTATCATATACCCAAGAATCAAGAAGTCGAAATGAAAAATATCTATCATATAGATACTTGAAGTAGTAGCAATCATATTGCCCTTCTTCACCTTTTAGGCCTTCCTAATAAGCCTTGCAACTTTGCTTCCAATGACAATCTTATTGCAATGATAGCAAAATGCATCCTTTTGAGACACTTTGGGTTTAGCCTCTTCGGCTTTGACAACATTTGTCCTAGGTTTAGCAACTTTTGCTTTACCTTCTTTTCCTTCCTTTATGAACCCTTTTCTTGTGTCAACCATTAACACAATTTGCGGATTGCTCCTTCTTTCATCTCATGAATTAAGAGCCTTCACCACAACATATATCTTTTGCCTAGCATGCACTTGGAACATTTCCCCTTTTGCGTTATGCTAGAACAGAAGAATAGTTATCATGTACTCAAGGTTCTTCACAAGAGCCTTTAAACATAATGGCAATTACAAGGCAAGCAATATTGTCAGAATCATCAATATGTTTCTAATGTTGCTTCCTTATTTGCCCTTTGCAACATTTGCAATGGGTTCAGTAGGAACGGATTCGTCAAGAACGTACACATTTACCCAAGAACCATTCTTTAGGCTTCTGATCCAATCAGAATTATATGTATCGTTCCTTTCGAACTTTGTCCTTCATAAGGACGAATCGCAATTATCATTATGTAATGCTACTTCTACAACAAAATATACAAATTATATGAACACATATCAATATCAACACATTTATCATTTAAGAGCAAATAATGTATTTTACAAATACTCCCATTAAATCATACACCTTCCAATGCAAATAAGCATAATATGTATTTAATGGGCTAAGATCCAACTTTAATTTAATCTCAAGTACGCTATGGCGCACCGCTCAAGATTAAACTAAATTAGGTAGAAAACATCAATCATATCGTATATGACTCTTAGGACTAAGATCCATCTTTAATTTAATCTCAAGTACGCTATGGCGCACCGCTCAAGATTAAACTAAATTAGGTAGAAAACATCAATCATATCATATATGACTCTTAGGATCTTTTATGAGATTTATTTAAGACATCATATGTCTAAGCATATTTTAATCTCATCTTATGCCTTGGGTCCAAAACCATTTTGATAACCCAATTAAGTTCATTCATATTAAACGTATAGGAACCACCATTTCCTCATCTTGCTCGCAAACGGAATAGAATCAAAGTACCTTGCTATGGCAAGCCCACCCAAAACTATCCGAGTGGTCTCAAGTGTTTAATCATGAATTGGCATAAAGAACTTAAAAGTTAAATGAAGGTTCTTTAAGGTAGATTATAAGCATATCAGCAAAGATAGTCATAATCATGCACCAGGTAAGTTCCCAGGAAGATAGGTGAGCCACAAGGACTACTTAAGTACCAACTCTTCCTTAGACAGAACTCTCCTAGTCATGCACAATTAGAAATCAGCTCTGATTTGGCAACATAATCACTACCTTTTATAAATAATCAGTTTCCTTTTAAATTTCGCATAATTATGACTTGTTTCCATAAACAATCATAAAATCCAAAAGTTACAATGTCTAAATCTAAACATATTAGGAAACTATGAATCAATGTTTCAACTAAACATCTAATAAAATTCTTACTTGTAAAACTGACTTGTTTCATAAACAATCAGACACTAACTTGTTTCTCATAAACAATTAGTGAACTATAATTCAATGTTCAAAAACATTCTAGAATTACAACAGTTCTTCATGCAACGCAATAATTAATAAAATCACCTTTTAAACAATTAAGCAAGCATAAGAACACTCAATAATTATGCAACGCAACAATTAAATAAACACCTTTTAATTAATTAAGCAAGCATAAACAATGAATTAATCTAGCATAGCCCTATAAACTCAATTTCCAGAAATTTATAGCATCCAGATTAAGACATAAAACATCTCAGATTGTAAACACAATCACAGAATAGCAGAAAAATTAAACAAACTGATTCTGCCCAGATTTGGCTTATTATGTCGCGTGACAACATCAGCCAGAGGCTTGATATGTCGCGCGACCTAACAGGCCAGATAACCTGAATTCCTCATGGCTCATCATGTCGCGCGACTAAAGTAGCCAAGTAACAGGATTTCCAGATTTCAATCAATTCAGATTATATGCAATTAAATCATATAAAACAACCCTTTTACAGATTTAATTCAACATAATTCGAAAACGATTTTCACATTGTTTCACATAAACAATCAAAATTCTATCGCATACAAAAACATGCAACGAACATATAAACAATTTATATAATCATTCTAGCATGTTAATTCAAACTTAACCATACGAACGGGGCTCTGATACCACTGTTGGGTTTTATGGATCCATGCGCAATGAATTAAGCATAAAATTAACACAAAACCCAAGCCCTAAGATCCGTTCTATACGATTAAATTGAATTGCTATGAGATAGAATTTACCAACCTAAATTGCTTTCCGGTCTTGAGCTATCGAACGGATAATTATGTGATTCGTAATCACAAACTTTTGATCTTCAAATCTTCGAATCTTCAACTCCTTTGGATCTTCAGATTTGAACTCTAGGTCTTTGATTTGTTTGAACAAAACTAAGACCCTCTTTTGTAATCCACACAAATATGAATGTCGAGAACAATTCTCGGGTTGGGAATTGCTAGATTCCTAAAACTTATGGAAGAATATTGAGAGGACTTTTGATTGTGAATTTCTATTGAAAAATTCGGCTAGGGAATTAGGTCTGATAGACCTCACATATTTATACTACCATAGTATGAATATGTCTCCTAATCGTATTAGGAGAACAGCCGTCAAACCGCGTAGGGCTTGATATGTCGCGCGGTATATTAAGCCATTGGCTTAATATGTCGCGCGGTATATATAGCCGATACGTAAACTCTCAACCATTCTTCCTCCCGTTCAACCAATTCATTCTATTTGTGTGTGACCCAATAGGATTGTATTATGTTGGCAATGAGTCCGATCATATCGGCTCTCATAAGACATAAGCGGACTCTAGCAAGCCATTATGTCTACCCAAATAACACAACGTAAGAGTTCACGTTTCCAATGGTACACTTTCATTTATCCCTTTGTCTCACGATGTTATATTGAACACAAGTCATGGTCCACGTCAACTTGTATTTGTTCAATGCTTTCGATCTTGAGTATAATGATAGTCCAATCATATTGGGGTGTGGCCACACGCTTTCATCATTATCACTCATCGAGGGGCCCAAGCAAAACATCTCTCTTTCGAGGGACAAATTCCATCTTGACTTATCATCCTTCCCATCATGAATCCGATCATGCCAAAGATAGCCTTTATAGATATCGTGATTAAGATACCGTTTGACTAAAATCAAACATAACTTTCATCATGTGTAAGGTCATGATAATCTCAGTCTAGGGACTAAATGAAGTGACCATATGAGATTTAATTATGACATTTGACCATGACATAAATCTCATACGGTCAAGTCCAAGCTTACTTGTTCTCGACAAGTACCCATAATTTCAATGTGCATCTCTATGCATATAATCATCATATGATTATCCATTGACAATTATACTAATTATTCTCTTAATAATCAGGGACGGAGATTATTACAATAAATATGCAAACTATATAATAATCAAATAATAAACATAAACGATAAAGATGATACATAACGGTTTTTCAGTTTAAACATAACTAAAGCCTAGGCATTACACCAACAGCCTCCCACTCGCACTAGGCTCCATTTATGTATCGAATACTCATGGATCCAACATGACCATCATGCTTCCGCCTGTGAGAGGGTCTTTGTAAGTGAATCCCTTATGTCATCATCGGTTGATACTTTCAGTATATTTTAACGTCTTTCTCATTCTTTATGAATTCCTTGAAGAACGTCTAGCTGAGTGTTTGGATCGCTGTTGTGACCTTGGTTCCATTGTTTGCACAAGTGGCACCACTATAGTCATAACAAAGTTTCATCGATTAGTGATACTTGGAACATTTCCAAAACACTAAGCGAACTTTTGATCCAAACCGCCTACTTTTAGCTACATCATATGTTGCTAACAATTGGCCTTAGTAGTAGAATTGGCTACAATTTCTGCTTGGAACCTTTCCAATCAAACTGCACCTCTTATAAGCATAAACACAAATCCTAATTGCGATTCTAAAATAACTTTGTCGCTTGGAAGCTAGCACCTATGTAACCCTTACAACAAGATTAAACTTCCAATCTTTCAAATCCCAAGAACGTATCCTTAGTTCTTCTTAAGTACTTAAGGATCATCTTCGACCGCCATCCAACGGTTCTCATCACAGGATCGTATTGGGTATCGACTCATCATGCTTAGAGCATATGAGACGCTCGGGTCTAGTACAAATCATGGCATACATGCATGCATCCAAATGCCGAAGCTATATGGAACTTCATTCATTTTCCCTTTTGCTCATCAGCCGTCATAAGACAATGAGTATTGCTAAGAGAAGTACCATGATCCATCGACAAGCTACTCTTCTTAGACTCTTTCTAAGAACCTTGTCAATGTGAACATTTTGACTCAAACCAATTTATCCTTCTAGATCTATCTCTATAGATCTTGATGCCAAGGATGTAAGCGGCTTCACCCATATCTTTCATTGAGAAACCTTTCTGACCAAGACTTAACAAATTGTTAAGTGTCGGAACTTGTTTTTCCAATGAGTAAGATATCATTGTAATAAAACAATAGAAATAATATTACGCTCCCACTGAATTTCATGCATACACAAGATTCATCTTTGTTCTTTGATGAAGTCAAACTCTTTGACCAATTCATCAAAACGAAGATTCCAATTTCTTGAAGCTTGCTTCAACCCATCTCATGGATCTTTGCAACATGCATACTTTATTAGAGTTTCTTGGATCGACAAACTATTCGGGTTGTGTATTCTACACATTCTTAATAATCTTTCCATTTAAAGAAAGTTGCTTGACATCCATTTGTCATATCACATAGTCACAATATGTGATAATGGCAATTGAAAATCTAACAGATTTCGACATTGTAATCAAGCGGAACAAGGTTTCAACATAGTCAATACTATGAATTTGCCTAAATTCCTTTGTTACAATTCTTAGTCATGAAAGTACATACCTTCCCATCCATGTCGGTCTTGAAGACCTTCTTGCATTCCATTAGTTTTTACACCTTTCAGTAGCCCAATCAAGTTCCAAACTTGATTGTCAAACATGGATTGTAATTTGGATTCCATGGTTCATAACCATCTATCCAAATTAGGAGAGGACATCGCTTCTTGATAGCAAGTAGGATCGTCATTCTTAATGACTTCCACTTCATCACTTTCCGCAACGAGAAATCACTATTTCTTAAGTTCGGATCGTAACTCTATCCAATCTACGATGGACTTGTGCATCTTCAACCGATTTCACAACTCCTTCGTGAACTTGGTTCGTCTCTACTCTTGGTTCCATATTATTTTCGGGTTCTTGAACTTCTTTCAAGATTAATTTTACTCCCACTAGATTCTTTATCGAGAAACTATTTCTCAAGAAACAAATCGTGTAGAGCAACAAACATTTTGTTCTCTTTGTGATTGTAAAATTAATATCCGAAAATAACCTTGTTAGATTTGGTGCTAACTTATAAGAGACAAGTCTCTTTACATAAGATTCGCAACCCCAAATCTTCATGAAAGACAAACTAAGTTTTCTTCCATGCCACATCTCATGTGGGGCCTTAGGAACCGATTTAGTAAGTGACTCAATTCACAGGTAATCCGCATCATTTCTAATGCATATCCTCAAAAGGAAATAGGAAATAGGAAAGTCTAATTGACACATCATCGAACGAACCATGTCCTACAAGGTTCAATTCCTCCTTTCGTACACACCATACAATGTGGTGTTCCTGTGGAGTCAACTTTGAAACGATTTCATAGTTTTGAGATGATTGTCAAACTTTTGGCTCAAATATTCATTACCTCGATCCAATCGAAGTACTTAATAGTTTTGCCAAGTTGTTTTGCACTTCATCTTGAAATGTTCGAAACATCTCAAACGATTCACCTGACTTCATCGTATAGACATAATCATATCTAGATAAGTCTTTAGTGAAGTATGATGAAATACCGAAATCCTCCCCTAGCAATGCCGCTTAATAGTTCACATACATCTTATGTATAATGACCAATAAGTCACTAGCCCTCCCACTACTTTAGTGTAGGTGGTTTGGTCGATAATCCCAATAAATAAGATCAACATTCCTCAAATGATTGATAGTCATATGAAGTCTAAAAGTCCATGTTAATGGAGTTTAGATATATGTTTCTTATTTATCCGACCAAACCTAAGCAATGCCATATGAACGCGTTGTTCATATTATTCGGTTTAGATTTCCATTTATATTATAGATATCTTCAACATTATTTTGTTTCTCATCTTCAAGGATACGAAGACTATTTAATGACATATGCATTACAATAAGGCATATTATTAAATAAATATAAAACTTCTTATTGAAAATAAGAAAATTATATCCTTCATCATCCATTTAAGAAACATAAATAATACTCCTACTCAAATCTGAACGTAGTCATACTTGTTCAAAACAAGTACTACTTCACAAGGTAAAGTGACTTCATAAGTCCCTTACGGCTAATGTTGCAACTCTTGCTCCATTCCCACGCATAGGTTTAATTTACCTTATTTGAGTAGCTTTCTATTCTTTGTTCCTTGCACATTTAAACAAATGTGGGATCCAATCCGTATCATATACCCAAGAATCAAGAAGTCGAAATGAAAAAATATCTATCATATAGATACTTCAAGTAGTAGCAATCATATCGCCCTTCTTCACCTTTTAGGCCTTCCTAATAAGCCTTGCAACTTTGCTTCCAATGACAATCTTATTGCAATGATAGCAAAATGCATCCTTTTGAGACACTTTGGGTTTAGCCTCTTCCTTTGATAACATTTGTCCTAGGTTTAGCAACTTTTGCTTTACCTTCTTTTCCTTCCTTTATGAACCCTTTTCTTGTGTCAACCATTAACACAATTTGCGGATTGCTCCTTCTTTCATCTCATGAATTAAGAGCCTTCACCACAACATATATCTTTTCGCCTAGCATGCACTTTGGAACATTTCCTTTTGCTATGCTAGAACAAAAGAATAGTTATCATGTACTCAAGGTTCTTCATAAGAGCCTTTAAACATAATGGCAATTACAAGGCAAGCAATATTGTCGAATCATCAATATGTTTCTAATGTTGCTTCCTTATTTGCCCTTTGCAACATTTGCAATGGGTTCAAGAGGAACGGATTCGTCAAGAACGTACACATTTACCCAAGAACCATTCTTTAGGCTTCGATCCAATCAAAATTATATGTATCATTCATTTCGAACTTTGTCCTTCATAAGGACGAATCGCAATTATCATTATGTAATGCTACTTCTACAACAAAATATACAAATTATATGAACACATATCAATATCAACACATTTATCATTTAAGAGCAAATAATGTATTTTACAGATACTCCCATTAAATCATACACCTTCCAATGCAAATAAGCATAATATGTATTTAATGGGCTAAGATCCAACTTTAATTTAATCTCAAGTACGCTATGGCGCACCGCTCAAGATTAAACTAAATTAGGTAGAAAACATCAATCATATCGTATATGACTCTTAGGACTAAGATCCAACTTTAATTTAATCTCAAGTACGCTATGGCGCACCGCTCAAGATTAAACTAAATTAGGTAGAAAACATCAATCATATCATATATGACTCTTAGGATCTTTTATGAGATTTATTTAAAACATCATATGTCTAAGCATATTTTAATCTCATCTTATGCCTTGGGTCCAAAGCCATTTTGATAACCCAATTAAGTTCATTCATATTAAACGTATAGGAACCACCATTTCCTCATCTTGCTCGCAAACGGAATAGAATCAAAGTACCTTGCTATGGCAAGCCCACCCAAAACTATCCGAGTGGTCTCAAGTGTTTAATCATGAATTGGCATAAAGAACTTAAAAGTTAAATGAAGGTTATTTAAGGTAGATTATAAGCATATCAAGAAAGATAGTCATAATCATGCACCTGTGTAAGTTCCCAGAAGATAGGCGAGCCACAAGGACTACTTAAGTACCAACTCTTCCTGTGCATGTAACTCTCCTAGTCATGCACAATTAGAAATCAGCCCGATTTGGCAACATAATCACTACCTTTTATAAATAATCAGCTTCCTTTTAAATTTCGTATAATTATGACTTTGTTTCCATAAACAATCATAAAATCCAAAAGTTACAATGTCTAAATCTAAACATATTAGGAAACTATGAATCAATGTTTCAACTAAACATCTAATAAAATTCTTACTTGTAAAACCGACTTGTTTCATAAACAATCGACACTAACTTGTTTCTCATAAACAATTAGTGAACTATAATTCAATGTTCAAAAACATTCTAGAATTACAATAGCTTTTTCATGCAACGCAATAATTAATAAAATCACCTTTTAAACAATTGAGCAAGCATAAGAACACTCAATAATTATGCAACGCAACAATTAAATAAACACCTTTTAATTAATTAAGCAAGCATAAACAATGAATTAATCTAGCATAGCCCTATAAACTCAATTTCCGTAAATTTATAAAGCATCCAGATTAAGACATAAAACATCTCGTATTGTAAACACAATCACGTAACAGCGTAAAAATTAAACAAACCGATTTTCTTGCCCGTATTTGGCTTATTATGTCGCGTGACAACATCGCCCGAGGCTTGATATGTGGCGCGACCTAACAGCCGTATAACCCGAATTCCTCATGGCTCATCATGTCGCGCGACTAAAGTAGCCAAGTAACAGATTTCCGCATTTCAATCAATTCAGATTATATGCAATTAAATCATATAAAACAACCCTTTTACAGATTTAATTCTAACATAATTCGAAAACGATTTTCACATTGTTTCACATAAACAATCAAAATTTATCGCATACAAAAACATGCAACGAACATATAAACAATTTATATAATCATTCTAGCATGTTAATTCAAACTTAACCATACGAACGGGGCTGATACCACCGTTGGGTTTTATGGATCCATGCTACAATGGAATTAAGCATAAAATTAACACAAAACCCAAGCCCTAAGATCCGTTCTATACGATTAAATTGAATTGCTATGAGATAGAATTTACCAACCTAAATTGCTTTCCGGTCTTGAGCTATCGAACGGATAATTATGTGATTCGTAATCACAAACTTTTGATCTTCAAATCTTCGAATCTTCAACTCCTTTGGTGTTATTAAGGCCGATTCAGATGTCAAGGCTGGAGTCATTATTGCACACATCTCTAGTAGGTTCAACAAGGTAATTACTTACAAGAAGGCATGGTTGTAGACACCCCATTCTAAACCAATAAATCATGATTACACTACTCTTCGTCTCTCTTTTATGTTTTGATGAAAGCGTATCAGTTTCGTCATGTTTCGTTAAGTTTCTAACTAACCTCGTTAGTTTTGGACCTAACTGACTAACGGAATAAACTGAAGAGGACAAAATAGTCATCAGACTAGATATCTCGCACGGAAGATATCATATCTCGCGAGATATTCCCTCGGCAGATGTGCAATCACTTTCCTTCTCCGTTTCAACCTCCTTTCTTGATAAATATCATCTAACTGCAGGTTCAATCGAATTGAGTTCTCGAGGAGTCCCTAGGAGTCTCCTAATCTTTACCAAGTCATTCCACCTCTACCTCTTAAACCCCTATAAATACATGATGGCTTTCGCATTTCAGAGGTCCCCGAGGTCCCCGATTTCGAAACACACAACACACACAATTTGTTGGTTTTTTACCTTGAAAGACTCCTTCAAATCACTCACAAAAACCTCCCTAAAATCACCTAAAGTTTGTTTATCAACCTTGCTTGATCAACAAACATCAAAACCCTAATCAAGCTCAAGTCTCTTGCATCAAGATTTGACTCTCATATTGAGTCGAAACTCTGTCCGAATCACTTCTCGACTGAGAATCCATCTTAGAACCACGTTCTAAATCAAATACTTTCCAAATGCTAGGTAAACTCCTATACTTTTATTCTTCTTCTCAACCCCTCTCTATTGGCTTTTAGAGTAGTGTAACCCCATCAAAAGGGTTAGCCTTGATTCCCTTCAATCAATGGAGGCGATCTCGAAGCATACAACCCGACATTCCTAATTTAGAAATTAATTAGGGTTTGCTTATTGTTAGATTTATAATACTCAATTGGCAAGACCGATCTTCGGATTAGGTGGAATGGGTGCTCCTCGACCTTCCCATTTCATAACTTAACCCCCGAACCCTCAAATCTCCTTAAAATCAAAAAGGTTTTTCTTATTGTTTTCCTAAATAAATAATAAGTGGCGACTCAAGTATTCAATAAAAATATCACGCATCGCTACACCTTTTGGCAACTCCGCTGGGGACAATTAATTAAGAGGGTTAGACTTGCGCACAATTGAGTATTATCAATCTTTTTATTTTTCTGCAAAAAATTGATTTTTTTGGATTTTTCGAAATTTTTCTCAGATCGTTTTCGTCAAAAAAAATTATTGTCGATTCAGTTGCTTGTCCAAATAGTAGACAAAGTAGTCCTGCGTGAGACATTGATACACTAAGCAGACTCCAAGCATGGAATTCTCATTTGTTGATCTTTCCTTCCAAGTTGACCGCACAACAAAAATAATAGCCTTTGGTTGACTTCTCCTTTAAAGCTTGACCCCATTCAAAAAAAAAAAACTTACAGAAAAGTTTTAAAAATTCAAAAAATTCAAAATAAATTATTATTTCCATTTTGCTTGTACTAACTTTATTTTTCAGGGTAGAGTAATTATTTATACTTGAACTATATAATTGCGTGAGATTGATTTATTTTAATTTCTTTTTTTACCGGTCATTGGTTGACTCGGGCTTTGTAATTAATTAATTTAATTCTCTTTCTCTATCTCTTTAAGCGGAACTACGACGGCCTGAATCTTCCTAATTTGGGAGAAACGTAGGCAACCACTTGGTGCGGCCATTATCTGTTTTTTTTTAGTTTTCAAAAAAAAAACTTTCTATTTTTCTCTATCACCTAGATTGACTATCACACACGCGCACTCATATTATAACTGTCATTACACTACATACCCTGATTAAACCCGGGACCCACACTAAGGACGGATGACGGTAACCACCTAGTCGCCAGTCTCTCCGAAGTTGGATCATCCCACTCCGCGTATTCAATCCACCTAGATTGTCATATCGCGGGGAGCCTAGTCTTCCAGTCCTGCATAGCCACATATCATGTAGATTGACTTTTTTAGACACTCCGTGACTGGTCGGTTTGATCTTGGAGTCCTTGTAATCCCTTGTCAAGATCTTATTTTGTGCAATAAGCCATGGAAAAGAAATCAATAAATTGTTGCTTCGGATTTGACCCCTCGAAAATGTCCCTTCGGATTTGCTCCTAAAGAGAAAAAAATTCTCACCAAAAATTATTGCACAAAACTCGATGTTTCTTGAGATTACTTCGATCCCTAGGTCCTTAGGCTTGGATTTCGAATGTTAGAAACCCCCCAAAACGGATTTTCCATCCGACCAAAATTAGAATTAAAATCAGAAAAATTGTGACTTCCCATGGTGTTGTCTCGCGCAAGACTACTTGTCCCGTGCGAGACAAGTGTTCGATCTATTCGTGTTTTGGCCAAAACCTTCAAGCCTTCATTCACCCTTTTCAGCCGACTTGTTGGGACTCTATCATGGTTTAACACGGTTGCTACACATCTAGGTTCTTCACCAAAGCTCGACACGATGTCTGCTTCTCCGTCTGTCACCGAGGCCGAAATCAACGAAGCTAAGGCCCAACTCATCCAAGCCCTGCTTAAGATGGATGAACAAAGTAAGAAAATTGAGGAACAAAATGCCCAAATGGCCATCCTCATGCATGAGCTCAACGAGAAGAAAGTCAAGAAAGGAAGAAAACAAAAGCAGAATGAGGAATCCTCCTCCTCTGAAGAGGAATCCTACACCAAAAAGAATAAGAAAACCAAAAAGTCAAGCAAGAAAGTGGAAGAATCCGATTCATCCTCTTCCTCATCCTCCTCTGATGATGAGGAACATGTCTCCAAGAGCACTAAGACCAAGAAAGAAGGCAGTGGTGAAACTACTAAACTTGGTGACTATGTTACTTAGAACTACCTTGAGAAGAAACTTGCAACCCTTGACACTTCAAAGGGGTCATTCGTCCTATTTGATCCTGATGCTCTTCAACAATCCATCACCAAGTTCCCTTGCAAGTACAAGACACCCGATATTTCCAATTTTAATGGTACTACTTGTCATAGAGCTCATGTTGAGACCTACACTTGGGCTATGCTTCCAATGGGTGTTGATAACACAATCTTGGCCCAATGCTTTCCTCAAACTTTGGAGGGTGCTACAAGGGATTGGTACATGTCTCTTCCTATGACTACAATGCTTGATTGGTCGTCTGCATGTTTAGTCTTCCAAAGGCAGTTTGAAGACAACTTCACTTACCGCCCTACTAGGAGGGATCTTGAACAAACCAAGAAACATGCCAATGAGTCTTTTGCTGAATTTGCTAGAAGGTGGAGACTCAAACTTACTGAAATTCTCGAAAGACCTACTCTCAAAGAGCAAATCCACATTTTCCTCCAATACCTCCGTGATGAATTTCAAGAGAAGCTCGTCGGCAACTACTTTCCTAGTTTCAATGAACTCCATGAGTCCGGGATTAGGATTGATGACTTCCTAAAAAGTAGAAAGAAGGAAAGCACTTTCCGCTTCAACAAACCTACCACGAGTAAGGATGCTTCAGTCAACGCTATTGCATTCAACCGCTCCAACATCGGCAAGTATTCTATTGTTCCTCCTCCCGAAAAGAAAAAGAGGCACTATGACAAAATTGAAGGAATCACTCAAGAAGAACTCTTCGATGTGCTTTTCAAGAATGAAAATATCAAACCAAGGGAAGGTGGTCCTCCTAAGGATATGGGTCCTAAACATGCTCATCACTTATTCTGCAAGTACCACAACTTCTCCGGCCATGACACCAACACTTGCCACCACTTGAAGGACATCATCCAAGACCTCTTTGATAATTAAGAGTTAGAACGACCCAACATCATCACCAATCCTCTCCCTCATAATCCATGAAGAAGATGAAGCTCCAATAAGAAATCTACACTTACCACTTCAGGGCTACAACTATCCTCTCCCTTTCTCCTTTGATAGAAGTAGATTAGGTTTTAAATTTCCAAGTATGAACTCGAAGATTCGTTCTGTTTTTCTAGTACTTCTCACCTCCTCTAGTTTGTGTCATCTAAACTATCGAGTTTGTTCTTAAATTTCTCAATTAATCAAAGTCATTTTTCCTAATCACTTTCCCTAAGGTTGTTCTACCTCATGAATATCATTTAATTCAAACAGAATAATGGACCCTCTATTCCCTAAATAATCGCAAAAAATAGAGACTTCTAAGCGAGTTAAGAAGAAAGTTATCCTTAGGAGGCTTAAGGGTTAAACATTACCCCTACTGAAAGTCAAAGGTCAACAAATGAAGAAAGCTAAAGGTGTTTCTGTCAACCTTCATTCCAAGAAGAGTGGGGCTACTCAATTCAAAGCTTTGGAAGTACAAAAAAAAAAGAAAAGAAAAAACTCTCAAGCTTTCATCTAGACATGGGCAAACCGGAACCGAAACCGGGAAGAACCGGAGAACCGAACCGGAACCGGAACCGGCAAGAACCGAAACCGTCCGGTTCACGGTTCAGTCTCGGTTCCACTTTTCAGAAAACCGTGAACCGCCGGTTTTGGAACCGGAACCGGAACCGGGGAACCAAATATGGGAACTGGCGGTTCGGAACCGGCGAGAACCGGCGGTTCTAACGGAAAATTCAAAAAAAATTGAAAATTTTCAATTTTTCACAGCTTTTTCAGTCTTTTTTGCCCCTTTTTTTTTTTGACTTTTTAGAGACCTTTTTCAGTAATTAAAAGTATGTTCAATTTATGCTTTTGATTCGTTGCTAGTCTTTCATGTTACAAAATGGCACATCATAGAAATAAAAAGCTCTTGCAATGGAAAACTAAGTTTCTTGTGGATATTGTTACTTTGTTCAAAAGTAACAGATAGCCGAGAGCCTCCTGCAAGGGAGAGTTGTTGTGCATAAATAATTGCCATGTAAATTGTATGTAATTCTCTGGGGATAATATACCTAGACCTTTGTAATCATAAAGTCTTCCAACTTTACCTTTCTTGCGTTTATCAATCTCTTGTAACATTCTCTTTGTAATGTAGTATTAAAAATTTCAGGTCCGGTCCTGAGCATAGGTCACCATGGCCATTGCCTTGGATCCCCTAAAAATATGGTAATTTTGGGTCCCCAAAATTGTTATTTCCCCCCATTAATAATAGGCCCAAGTTCTAATCTAAATAATTGTCAACTTACCAACATCCTAACACCAAAATACAAGATCACTAACCCACCAGCAGCCAAATACCAAAAAATGGCGTTGCTTGAATTTGGTGTTGGGCGGTCGCCTACTGAGCCTGGGCGGTCGCCCACCTGTACAGCGCCTGGACCTGGACATCAATTTCCTTCCAAAAAAAAAATTAACAAAAAAGAACCGGAAAACCGTGGAAACGGAACTGGCAGACAGGAACCGGAACTGGAAACCGGTATTTGGCGGTTCCATCTCGGTTCCCCCTTTTCCCGAAACCGGAACAGGCGGTTCTGAATCGAAACCAAAACCGGGAACCGGTTGCCCATGCCTACTTTTATCACCCCCACAACAAAGGTGAAACTTCAAAGGCATGAAGGACTCTCCCACAAAGAAGAGGAGTCAAATGATACCAACAAAAGAAATGAAGATTATTCAACATCCTCTTACATTAAGTGAAGAAGACTTTCAGTATCAAGAAAAATGTTTACCCTTAAGTCATACTAATGATTGGCTTTCTTCTCAAACTTATTTAGAAATTTCTAGATGATGCATGGTTCATTAAAAGGTAGAACAACTTTTCTAGATCCTTGAGCCACGTAGCATTTCTTGTTGAGTCTAGGGGCTTCCTCTTAGCCACTCTCATACACATTCTTGAAATCCAAGCATCAAAACTGGGGCTTCCTAACCTTTCATCCCCTCAGTCAATCTCTACTTCAACTCTTCAAAATAATCAAATCTGCATTAGGAGCTTCTCTCTTTGCTTCTCACTCTCATCATTAGAAAATACACTTCTCCAAAGAGTCAATGCTTGGATCACCTTCCAAAGAATAGAGTCCATCTCTCCTCAACTAATTTGAGATCTCATTTCTCTCTCCTCAATAAGATTCTCTCCTCTGAGTTCTCTTCGAGTTAACATACTATTTTCAAAAAAAAAGACGCAAAAGAGATGCCCGCTAGATTGAAAACCCGAAAGGACGGTCTAGGCATAAACCAGGGTGCGTCACTAAGAAAAAAAATCAAGGACAAAGGGAGACTATTCTTCAACCTACTTTATCGAACATGATTCGATCCTCTTCAAATCAAATCAACAAGGAGATCCCTCTTCGATCATCTTCAAATCAAGAGAGCAGACTCACAAGCCTGTTCATAAAGTCATCTACCACTTGCAAACAACTTGGGGCTTGAGACAGCAAAGGGCCTTGGATATAGAGCCATTACGACAGTCGACAGATTTTGTAGTCGTTTGCCTCCTAGAGACACGATTCAAGAGAGAATTAAGAATGAAGATTCGTAACGGGCCTAGATATGTTCACACAAGGTTACTCATTGAAATTCAGCCTCGCTGACTAGCAACAAATTCTACATAAACCTGATTTGGTCCCAACTTGTCAAACATAAATTCGCTCATATAGCTCACTCCTCTCAAATATAAATCCATATAAATATCCCTACATGTCCAGATACCATATACTCATACATAAACTCACCACCAAAATGACCAACCGACCATTTACATGAACAGACGTGGACACCACCACATGAGTCCAGTTAAACAACTAAAATATGAAAAATATATTTGGAATCTTTATGTGCTTACAGGTGCAGAAAGGTAAGAATCATTCTGGTCCATCCGTATGAATTTATCCATGGTTTGAAAGCACTCAAACAATCTCAGCTACGTCAGTAACCTCGGGCGGCACACTTCAACAACTTCATCAACAAACCAGGTATCATCGGAATTGGGTCAAGTCTTTGATTCCTCAGTATGATTTTACCTTTTTAAAAAAAAATCCCTCTTCAATTTTCAAAATGGTTTTCAAAATACCTAAAATAGCCTTTTTAGTATTTTGGAGTCGAACTACGTTTTGGTCTGATTCTCCGATTGAGATACATAGGCAGTCGTGCGGCACGACCATCCCTTTATTCAGAATGATGTCTTTCTATCGACAACATGACTTCTTCCATAAGTCTTGTCACCGAGTGGCTCTGTAAACACCCCATTCTGAACTAATAATTACATGATTACACTACTCTTCGTCTCTTTTTTATGTTTTGATGAAAGCATATCAGTTTCATCAAGTTTTGTTAAGTTTCTAACTAACCTCATTAGTTTTGGACCTAACTGACTAACGGAACAACTGAAGAGGACAAAATGGTCATCTGACTAGTTGTCCTGCATGGAACAGGCATGTCTCGCGTGAGATAACCCCTCTGCAGGATGTGCAGAATCACTTTCCTTCTCTGTTTCAACCTCTTTTCTTGATAAATATCATCTAATCCGGGTCTTTACTGACTAGAGGGTTCTGGAAGCTTCCTTGGGAGGAGTCCCAACCCACTTGAGTATCCTAATCTTGGTGACCAAGTCATTCATCCACCTCTTAAACCCCTATAAATACCTGGTGGCTTTCAGTATTTCAGAGGTCCCCGATCCCCGATCGAAAACACACAACACACACAATTTGTTGGTTTCTTTCCTCGAAAGACTCCTTCAAATCACTCACAAACAACTCCTAAATTCATCCATCAACCACGTTGATTGACGAACATCAAGGCTCAAGCCTAGGATCAAGGCAGAACTCTGCCCGAATCACTTCTCGACCGAGAAGACATCTTAGAACCACGTTCTAAATCAAATACTTTCCAAACACTAGGTAAACTCCAATACTTTTATTCTTCTTCTCAACCTCTCTATTTACTTTTAGAGTAGTGTAACCCCATCAAAAGGGTTAGCCTAGAGTCCCTTCAATCAATGGAGGCAATCTCGAAGCATACAACCCGACATTCCTAATTAAGAAATTAATTAGGGTTTGCTTATTGTTAGATTGATAATACTCAATTGGCAAGACCGATCTTCGAATTGGGTGGAATGGGTGCTCCTTGACCTTTCCATTCCATAACTTAACCCCCGAACCCTCAAATCTCTTTAAAATCAAAAATGTTTTTCTTATTGTTTTCCTAAATAAATAATAAGTGGCGACTCTGTTATTCAATAAAAATATCAATGCTACAGAAGGGTTATATTTATACGTTGGCCAGGGTACAATATCATCCGCGTGGATGATATTGGAATGCTAAGTTCATCCGCGCGGATAGGATCAGCAGCGTGCCTGGTTTTTGCAGAAAGTTGTTTTGGCTGTTTCTCCCTTGGTCAAAAGGCAATATTACTTGGAAATGATGATTTCCAGCAAGGTCTTATGCTATTTTCTTATTCCTAAGAGGTCCTTCCTCATTCAAATTGTCTAAATAATGGCTGAAATGCCCCTAAATGATTAGAAATCATTAAATTGGGCTGACGGAATACTAACGACCCAGATTGGGGCACTTATAGTAGCCCCTCGGCGATGGTACTTCCGGGGGAAGTGGGGTCGTCGACAAAAGTGAGGATCCCAATTTGGCAAGCTTCTACCTAGATGGGTGAGGAGGTGACCGAAGTGGTCGGATGGCTGGACCCTTTTAAAGGATTCCTACGTATCCCATGTGGGAATTAAGCCGGTCGTAGTTCAAATTTTGCGGGGGAAAGGAGTGACCAAGCTGGTCACATGAATGGACCTCCCCACTGCATTTTCGTTGCCGAAAATAGACTTGACTAACGAGGGTGTTACCGAAGATAGACTCGACTAACGAGGGTGTTTCCGAAGATAGACTCGACTAACGAGGGTGTTCCCGAAGATAGACTCGAATAACGAGGATGTACTTTATCACCACGGACTCGCTTTGTTGCTTAGCTGGGGAGAATTCGGGCTTACGATGACTGCCGAGATTTATCTGCTGGGGATATATATTTTGTGTATGGGCTTACAATGATTGCCAGAGAAAATAATTCGAGCTTACGATGACGACCGAGAAGGGATTCGGGCTTACGATGACGGCCGAAGTTAAAAATACGGAAGGAAATGGACTTCCGTTAAGAAAATTGGGCTTACTTTGGAGGTCGAAGTTAAAAATGCGGAAGGAAATGGACTTCCATTAAGAAAATCGCGCTTACTTTGGAGGCCGAAGTTAATAATGCGGAAGGAAATGGACTTCCGTTAAGAAAATTGAGCTTACTTTGGAGGCCGAAGTTAAAAATGCGAAAGGAAATGGACTTCCGTTAAGAAAACCGGGCTTACTTAGGAGGCCTAAGTTAAAAATGCGGAAGGAAATGGACTTCCGTTAAGTTAATCGGGCTTATTTTGGAGGCCGAAGTTAAAAATGCGGAAGAAAATGGACTTTCGTTAAGAAAATCGGGCTTACTTTGGAGGCCGATGTTAAAAATGCGGAAGGAAATGGACTTCCGTTTAGAAAATCGGGCTTACTTTGGAGGCCGAATTTAAAAATGCGGAAGGAAATGGACTTCCGTTAAGAAAATCGGGCTTACTTTGGAGGTCAAAGTTAAAAATGTGGAAGGAAATGGATTTTCGGGCTTACTTTGGAGGCCGATGTTAAAAATGCGGAAGGAAATGGACTTTCGTTAAGAAAATCGGGCTTACTTTGGAGGCCGAAGTTAAAAATGCGGAAGGAAATGGACTTCCGTTAAGAAAATCAGCCTACTTTGAAGTCCGAATTTGGAAATTAGGAAGGAAATGGACTTCCGTTTAGTTAATCGGGCTTACTTTGGAGGTCAAAGTTAAAAATGTGGAAAGAAATGGACTTCTGTTAAGAAAATCGGGCTTACTTTGGAGGCCGAAGTTGGAAATTAGGAAGGAAATGGACTTCCGTTAAGTTCCATTGAAGGAGTTAACTGATGTTAAGTTTCTGTTATGCTGGGGATCTGAGTGCAGAGAGCCAGAATTAAAAGGGCAAAATAGGGTTTTTACCCTACGATTTTATCCGCGTGGACAAGACCAATAGGGCGACGGGTTCCAAGAGCAGAACAGGCGCCGCTTTCTTCTTTTCAAACATCTGTGTCGAGAGAAAGAGAGAGAGAGAAGTGAGAAAAACCTCCATTGTTGTCCAAATTCTCTGCTGAAGCATACATGATAGACCCAATTGCCGAAGCATATAGAATACCATTCATTCTCTTTCGCTCATCATTAGTCTTAGGACTTTGATTCTTGCTAAGAGATATACCATGTAACATTGGCAAGTTTCCCCTTTTAGAATTTTCCATTTGGAATCTTCTAAGAACCTTATCAATGTAAGTACTTTGACTTAAACCAATCATCCTTTTGGATCTATCTCTATATATCTTGATACCAAGGATATATACAGCTTTGCCCATATCTTTCATTGAAAAGCACTTTCCCAACAAGACTTGACAGTCTGTAGTGCAGGAATGTCATTTCCAATGAGTAAGATATCGTCGACATACAACACTAAAAATAGTGCTACGCTCCCATTAATTTTCTTGTATACACAAGGTTCATCTTCGTTCTTGATAAAGCCAAACTCCTTGATTGCTTCATCAAAACGTAGATTCCAACTCCTAGAAGCTTGCTTCAATCCATAAATGGATTTCTGCAACTTACACACCTTGTTAGAATTTTTTGGACTGACAAAACCTTCAGGTTGTATCATGTATACATCCTCAAGTAACTTCCCATTAAGGAAAGTTGTTTTGACATCCATTTTCCATATCTCATAGTCATAATATGCGGCTATGGAAATTAAAATTCTAATAGACTTAAGCATAGCTACAGGCGAAAAGGTTTCATCATAGTCGATGCCATGAATCTGCTTATATCCCTCAGCTACAAGCCTAGCCTTATAGGTGTGCACCTTCCCATCCATGTCGGTCTTCTTCTTGAATACCCATTTGCACCCTATGGTTTTTACACCTTCGGGTGGATCAATCAAGTTCCAAACTTGATTATCAACCATGGATTGTAATTCGGACTTCATGGCCTCTTGCCATTTTTCCGAATTAGGAGCGGACATCGCCTCTTGATAACAAGTAGGTTCATCGTTTTCGATTAACTCCACTTCATCACATTCCGTAACGAGAAATCTATGTCTCTCGGGTTCGGATCGTGACCTACCACTTCGGCGAAGAACTTGTGCATCTTGAACCGGTTTCACAACTACTTGTGAACTTGATTCAGTCTCTACCATAGGTTCAATGTTGTTTTCGGGTTCTAGAATTTCTTCGAGATCTATTTTACTCCCACTGGTTCCTTTGCGAAGAAACTCCTTTTCTAAGAAAGTACCATTTCGAGCAGCAAACACTTTGTTCTCATTTCGGTTGTAGAAATAGTATCCTTTGGTTTCCTTAGGATAACCCACGAAAACACATTTATCAGACTTAGGTGCTAGCTTGTCAGAAGTTAACTTCTTGACATATGCATCGCAACACCAAATCTTCATGAAAGACAAACTTGGTTTTCTTCCATGCCACATCTCATATGGGGTCTTTTGAACCGATTTGGTAGGAACTCTGTTTATAGTAAAAGCAGCAGTTTCTAGTTCATGTCCCCAAAAGGATAAAGGAAGCTCAACTTGACTCATCATAGAATGAACCATGTCCAACAAAGTTCTATTCCTCCTCTCAGACACACCATTCCATTGTGGTGTTCCGGGTTGAGAGAGTTCTGAAACGATTCCACAACTCTTAAGATGACTGTCAAATTCTTGGCTCAAATATTCACCACCTCGATCGGATCGAAGTACTTTAATAGTTTTGCCAAGTTGGTTTTACACCTCATTTTGAAATATTCGAAATATCTCAAACGATTCACTTTTATGTTTCATTAGATAAACATATCCAAATCTACTATAATCATCAGTGAATGTTATGAAGTACCGAAATCCTCCCCTAGCATTGCTACTCATAGGTCCACATACATCGATATGTATGAGGCCTAATAAGTCGCCCGCCATTTCACTAGTTTTGGTAAATGGGTCCTTGGTCTTCTTGCCAAGTAAACAAGATTCGCATGTCTCATAAGATTCATAATCATGTGAGTCTAAAAATCCATCTTTGTGGAGTTTAGAAATGCGTTTCTCATTTATATGGCCAAGACGACAATGCCATAAGTAAGTGTGGTTTACCTCATTGGGTTTAGATCTCTTGTTAATGTTATAGATATCATTATCACGATTTTCAACATCAAGGATATAAAGGCCATTGAATGAAACAACAGTACAATAATGCATATCACTCTTGTAAATGGAAAACTTCTTATCACATATAAGAAAATTAAAACCTTCATTATCCAAATATGAAATCAAAATAATATTCCTACTTAAAGCTGGAACATAATAAAAATTGTTCAAAACTAGTATTAGTCCACTAGGTAAAGTAACTTCATAAGTTCCTACGGTTAATGCAGCAACTCTTGCTCCATTCCCCACACGTAGGTCCACTTCACCCTGTTCAAGCATCCTTCTGTTCTTTAGACCCTGCACATTTAAACAAATGTGAGTTCCACATCCGGTATCCAATACCCAAGAACTAGAAGTAGATAGGAATATATCTATAACAAAGATACCTGAAGTCGAAGCAACTCCTTTGCTCTTCTTCAGTGCTTCCTTGTATTTTGTACAGTTTCTCCTCCAATGTCCAATCTCATTGCAATGGAAGCAGACTGCGTCCTCTTGGGACTTGGGCTTAGCCTCTTTAGGCTTGGCAGCCTCTTTGGGTTTGGCAACATTTGCCTTAGGATTAGCAACCTTTTCCTTTCCCTTACCCTTGAAACCCTTCCCCTTGTTAACCATTAGCACTTGGTCGGTTTTCTTCTCGACAATATTGGTTTCCGCAGTGTTCAACATTTGAACTAACTCGGAAAGGTTTTTATTCATGCCTTCCATGTTAAAGTGCATTATGAAATTACTAAAACTTTTGGGCAATGAATTCAATATTATGTCGGTAGCCAACTCTTGGCTAATTGGAAAACCGAGCCTTTCAAGATGCTCAATGTGGCCCTTCAACTTAAGAGCATGGGGACCAACAGCTTGTCCTTCACTCATCTTGCATGAGGTCAAGACCTTAACTGTGTTGTACCTTTCTTGCCTAGCTTGTACTTGGAACATTTCCATCAGTCGATTGTTTAGATCAACTGTCCCCAAGTGCTCAAGATCCTTCTGAAGGTTCTTGCACATGGTGGAGAGCATGAGGCAACCAACATCAGTATAATTACGCTTGTGCTTCAGATATTGGTCCCTCACTGCCCTAGTAGCATTGGCAGCAGGTTCAGGTGGGATAGGTTCCTCGAGAACGTACAGTTTTTCCTCTTGCCTGAGAACAACTCTCACGCTACGGATCCAATCCATATAGTTTGTACCATTCTCTTCCAACTTCTCCTTCTCAAGGAGAGATCGCAGTGACAGGTGATTATTGTTTGATGCCATTTATTCTACAAAAAGATATACATAAAATATGAACACATATAAGTAAACATATCATATGAGAAGTATAATGAATTTACATAAAATGTTCCCACTAAATTATACACCTTCCAATCCAAATAAGCATAATATACATTTAATGGGCTAAGATCCAACTTTAATTTAATTTCAAGTTTGCTATGGCAAACCGCTCAAAATTAAATTAATTGGGTAGAAACATCAATCATATCACATATATGACTCTTAGATCTTTTATGAGATTTATTCAAGACATCATATGTCTAGGCATATTTTAATCTCATCTTATGCCTTGGGTACAAAACCATTTTGATAACCCAATTAAGTTCATTCACTTTAAACGTATAGGAACCACCATTTCCTCATCTTGCTCGCATTCGAATAGAATCAAAGTACCTTGCTATGTCAAGCCCACCCAAAACAATCCAAATGGTCTCAAGTGTTTTAATCATGAATTGGCATAAAGAACTTAAAAGTTAAATGAAGGTTCTTAAAAGTAGATTATAAGCATATCAGCAAAGATATTTATAATCGTGCACCAGGTATGTTCCCAGGAAGATAGGTGAGCCACAAGGACTACTTAAGTACCAAATCTCTCCTTCGGCAGAACTTTCCTAGACATGCACAATCAGAAATCAGCTCTGATTTGGCAACATAATCACTACCTTTTATAAACAATCAGTTTCCTTTTAAATTTCGCTTAATATGACTTGTTTCTCATAAACAATCATAAAACCAAAATTCTAATGTTTCAATCTAAACATTTAGGAAATTGCAATATATTGTTTCAACTAAACATCTAAAATTCTTAACATTTAAGAACACATAAATCATGCATCGCAACAATTAATAAAAATCATATTTTAATTAACTAAGCATGCATAAACAATGAATTAATCTAGCATAGCCCTATAAACTTAATTTATAGCATCCAGATTAACACATAAACGTATCATATTGTAAACACATTCACAGATTAACAAGATTGTTCAACAAACTGATTCTGCCCAGATTGGGCTTTTTTTGTCGCGTGACAGAGACTCCCAGAGTCCTGATCTGTCGCACGACCTAGAGAGGCCATCAGCTATGATCTATCGCGTGACATAGACCTACTATGTCGCGTGACACCATGAAGCCAGATGCAGATTTGCAGAATTCAATCAAATCTAAATCACAGAGCAATTAAATCAATGCTTTCTCCCTTTGTCTCACGATGTTATATTGAACACAAGTCATGGTCCTCGTCAACTTGTCTTTGTTCAATGCTTTCTCAATTCTGAGTATAATGATAATTCCAATCACATTGGGATATGGCCATACACTTTCATCATTATCACTCATCGAGGGGCCCAAGCAAAACATCTCTCTCTTTCGAGGGTTAAATTCCATCTTGACTTATCATCCTTCCCATCATGAATCCGATCATGCCAAAATTAGCCTTTATAAATATCGTGTTAAGATATCGTTTGACTAAAATCAAACATGACTTTCATCATATGTAAGGTCATGATAATCTCAGGTCTAGGGACTAAATGAAGTAACCTTATGAGATTTAATTATGACATTTGACCATGACATAAATCTCATGCGGGTTAAGTCCAGTCACTTGTTCTCTAACAAGTACCCATAAATTTAATGTGCATCTCTATGCATATAATCATCATATGATTATCCATTAACATTTATACTAATTATTCTCTTAATAATTAGGGACGGAGATTATTATAAACAAATATACAAAACATATATAATAATCAAATGATAAACATCACATATAATAATAAATAATGTCAACACATAAGTCTATGAATCATAGGCCTAGGGCATAACACTAACAGCATCACATTTTGCATTGCATAAATTGCCTGAAATTATGCCTTATGTGCTGGAGGTCTCTACTCATATGGGAGAGTGTCTCGCAACTTCTTTCGTTTATCATGGGTGTGATGTGAATATATGTGGGCATGTATTGCCAGTGGATTTGGTAGAGTTACAAATCCGTGACTTTGATGTCATTCTTGGTATGGATTGGTTGAGTAGTTGTCATGCTTTGGTAGACTGTCGTAGGAAGCGAGTCTCCTTTGCTATGCATGATATGCCTACATTTGTGTTTGATGCGGATAAATATTTGTTTGGTATCCATGTTATTTCTACTTTAAAGGCTAGAAAAATGTTATCTAAAGGGTGTGAGGGGTACTTGGCCTATGTGTTAGATTCAAGTAAGAAATCCCCCGAGTTATCTCATGTCCCGGTTGTGAATGAGTTTATTGATATGTTTTCAAATGAATACTCTATGCCTCCAGATAGGAAAGTTGATTTTTGCATTGATTTAGTGCCCGGTACCTCACCTATATCTAAAGCACCCTATAGAATGGCTTCGGCTGAGTTGAAAGAGTTGAAGACTCAGTTGCAAGAATTGTTAGATCGGGGTTTCATTCGTCCAAGGAGCATCGGTTTTGTTTGTTAGGAAGAAGGATGGCACGTTGAGATTGTGTATCGACTATAGATTGTTGAACCAAGCAACTATCAAGAATAAGTACCCTCTTCCGCATATTGATGACTTGTTCGATCAACTTTAAGGTTCCGTGATATATTCCAAACTTGATTTACGAAGCGGATACCATCAGTTGAAGATCCGACTGAATGACATTTCAAAGACAGCGTTCAGGATGAGATATGGTCATTATGAGTTCGTGGTTATGCCTTTCGGATTGACTAATGCACCAGCGGTATTCATGGATATGATGAACCGTATCTTTAAGCCCTACCTTGATAGTTTTGTGGTAGTTTTCATTGATGACATCCTTGTCTACTCTAAATCCCGGGAAGATCATGAGAAGCACTTGAGAATTGTTTTATCTGTGCTTCGTGAGAAGAAGTTGTTATCAAAGTTTAGCAAGTGCGAGTTTTGGCTCGAGCAGATTTCTTTCTTGGGGCACGTGGTGTCAAGTTCGGGGATTTCCGTGGATCCTTCTAAGATTGAAGTCGTAGTCAATTGGAAGTAGCCTTCAACTGTTACTGAGGTTCGTAGCTTTCTTGGATTGGCGGGGTATTACCGAAGGTTCATTGAGGGATTTTCTAGAATTACAAATCCATTGACAAGATTGATGCGGAAGGATATACCATTTGTGTGGGATTCAAAGTGTGAAGCAAGTTTTGCCGAGTTGAAGAAGAGGTTGACGACAGCTCCAGTTCTTACCCTTCCAGATGGTTGCGAGAATTTTATTATCTTCAGTGAAGCCTCGAAAGAAGGATTGGGATGTGTCCTTATGCAATGTGGGAAAGTGATTGCGTATGCCTCGAGAAAGTTATCACCGGCGGAGCAGAATTACCCTACCCATGACATGGAATTGGTTGCGATTGTGTTTGCGTTACATAAATGGAAGCACTATCTATATGGGGCGAGATTCGAGATTTTCACCGATCACAAGATTTTGAAATATATGTTTACCCATAAAGAGTTAAACAATCGGCAAAGGAGATGGTTGGAGCTATTGAAGGATTATGATTGTGTTATTTCATATCATCCGGGAAAGGCGAACGTGGTTGCAGATGCAATTAGCCGGAAGGCTTATTTGTCAACCTTGAGATCCCGAGAGTCGAGAAGTGAGTTGATATTTGCGAATGTCCGAGCAGTCCCTACCTTGTATGGAGATCTTTTGGAAGCTCAACAAAGTGATCCAGAATTGAAGAAAATTTTGGGGCAAGTGAAAGATGGAAAGGCCGGGGAGTTTTCATTGAATCGAGATGGAATTTTGACTTTTCAAGGCAGACTTTGTGTTCCTTCTTCACCAGAGATCAAAATGCGAGTTTTAGAGGATGGCCACAAATCAAAGTTTGCTATTCATCTGGGAAGTACGAAGATGTACCAAGATTTGAAGCGAGGTTATTGGTGGAATGGGATGAAGAGAGAGATTGCGGATTTTGTATCTAAATGTTTGACTTGTCAACAAATCAAGGTCGAGCATCAGAGACCGGTGGGGCTACTTCAACCGTTAGATATTCCGAAGTGGAAATGGGAAGGAATCTCAATGGATTTTGTGACCGGTTTGCCTCCGACCGCGAAGAAGATGGATGCCATTTGGGTGATCGTTGACAGATTGACAAAGTCGGCTCATTTTCTACCGGTGTCAATAAAATATTTGATGGAAAGGTTAGCTCAACTTTATATGCGAGAGATTGTTAGACTTCACGGAGTTCCGGTTAGTATTATATCCGATAGAGATCTGAGATTCACCTCTAGATTTTGAAAGGCGTTGCATGAAGCTTTGGGGTCTAAGTTGAGTTTTAGCACGGTGTTTCATCCTCAAATCGATGGAAATACCGAGAGAACCATTCAGATTCTTGAGGATATGTTACGGGCTTGTGTGATGGATTTTCATTTATCTTGGGAAGATCACTTACCGTTGGTTGAGTTTGCTTACAACAACAGCTACCAGTCTAGCATCGAGATGGCTCCGTATGAGGCGTTGTATGGGAGAAAGTGTAGATCTCCAATGTGTTGGGATGAGGTTGGTGAAGCGAGGCTTTGGGGTCCAGATTTGGTTAGAGATTCAACGGAGAAAATCAAAGTGATCTGAGATAGATTGAAGATGGCTCAAAGTAGGCAGAAAATCTACGCCGACAATAGAAGAAGAGACTTATCTCAAGTTGGTGACTTCGTGTTTTTGAAGATCTCTCCGAGGAGTGGGATTAAAAGGTTTGGTAATAAGGGTAAATTAGCTCCAAGATTTGTTGGTTCGTTTGAGATTTAAAAAAGATTGGTGAGTTGGCTTATCGGTTGGCGTTGCCTCCATCCCTTTCATCTCTTCATGACGTATTTCATGTTTCAATGTTGAGAAGTATTGCTATGATCCCTCCCATGTTTTGAGTTCTCCTCCCGAAGATATTCAAGCGGATATGTCATATGTAGAGGAACCGTTGAGAGTCTTGGAGTTTCAAGTTCGAGAGTTACGAACTAAGAGTATCTTGGTAGTGAAAATTCTTTGGAAGAATCATACCATCGAGGAAGCTACTTGGGAGCTAGAGTCAGAAATTCATGAAAAAATATCCTTGGTTGTTTGAGCGTGCAAGTAAGTACCTTCAAAATTCGGGGCGATTTTTCTTTAAGGGGGAGTGAGTGTCACGACCCTAATCTTAGGCACCATTTTAGCACATGTTGAGCACGTGGGGTTGGGGTTGTAGTTTATTATTTATGCATTTCATGCTACTTGTTAAGTTTTATGTGTTTATTTTATACTTTGGCAACTTATGTGATTTTAGGATGTTAAGGAATTAATTTTAATTATATAATGTCTAAATGAAATAAAAATGAAATCTTGTAGTAAAATTATAATATTTGAAATTTAAATAAAAAGTTGGAAAAGTTGTTGATGTGCTTTAGTGTAAAGGATAGACGTTAAGGTTGTTAGTGGTAGGGGTTCAAGTTTAGAGGAGCTAAAGGGTAACTTGGTTTAATGTTTATCTCTCAAAATTTCCATGGAAATTCATTTTAACTAAACATTCATCCTCATTCCTCTGCTTGAACAAAGAAAAGCCAAAACCCTAGCTTGTTCTTCCAAAATTCCTAGCAAATTTAATTCCTTTCCGTTTTTCGATCCGTCTTCATATTATCGTTCGTGGAGTTGAGGAGATCGTATTTATCCGGAAAAATAATTTCTTATTTTCAAATTATTTAAGTAAGTTATTATGATTTCTTTCAAATAATTGTTCATTCCATGTTAAATTGAATCTTGTTGTGGTTTAAATTGTTTTTGGTATTTTTGGAAACCTTTTATTTGGATTGGAATGGTGGTGAAAGTATATAAATTGATTTGGCTATAGAGTGATGGTTTAAGTTGAAGAAATAGTGGTATAATTGATGTTAATATGCTAATGGCTTAAGTGGAAGTGGTGCATGTAGTCTTAATTCATTTTCTTTGAGTTAGAAAGCTTGGAAATGGTATTTGGTATCTTGTACTTGGGACGGAATGTGTAGGGAATGGTTTGTTATGAGTTAGGTTGAAGTTTAGTACCTGTTTTGGGTCTTAAGAAATAGAGGAAATGAATATAGGACATTTTATGTTTGAATTGCTGATGTTTTCAGCTCTGTTCTGATTTCTGGTAAAAGGGCATGAGTCGTGCCCCTGTAGCAAGAGTCGTCCCTTGAAGAAGGAAGAGTCGTGCCTAAGGGGACGACTGTATCTGAGGGGGGGTCAAGGTGGCACGAGTCGTGCCCTGCCCTGTTGACTCTGAACCATTTTTCAAGCCTTAGAAATCTAATCTACCTAGTATATAATTGAACCCTCTTTGACTATAATTAACGTACAACACTTTAGCTCTCCAATGGTGTCTTACTTGGTCAAAATGGATTTGATGAAGGGGTTTAAATATTGTTCGGAATATGGTTGAAAGGCTTGATTTGCAACTTAACCAAAGTTATTCAAACTTGGTAATTTGATCTTGATCCTTTATAGAGGTTATTAATTGTTGTATATTGAAGATGTAGGGCTTGTTGGTTATACATTGTGCCCTTACTTGATTACATATTCATGGTTTGTGATTCAAATAGTGTATGAAATATATGTTGCACTATTGTATTGGTTTAAACATGAGTATGAATACCATGTTGTTATTTTGTTATCCCTTTGGTGGATTTATTTTCAAGTAACTATTATGTGCTTGAATGTGTTTCAATCAGCTGATGTTTAGGGGTATAATGGAATACGATAAATTATGGAAATTGTTCTATAAGGTGATCGGATTACATTATACCTGTGACTGTCCCCTTCTGTGGCCACAGATTGGGGTTATAGCTTCTGTATTGAGGAAAAAGCCTTACAGATTGCTAGTATCTTATATGGTTCTCTGAAAAATGAGTCTTATAAGATGTGAATATGCCTAAGCAGTTCACAAATGAGTGGAGTTTTACTCCCAACGTTGTACGACTTATTGTTCAGACGGGAAAGGTAAACTAAGGTAACGTAATGTGTTTACCGCTTTACCAATGTGTTATGTGCACCTTGTTATGTGTTGCATTTTACTTGGCATCTTGTTGCATTCATAATAGCTTATTGAGATTTATTCTCACCCTTCTCCCTTTAATGTTTTAGATTGCACTGAGACAGGAGGTCTAGCACAGTGAGGACAGAAAAGAGTTTGGATGTGTCTTTTGGGTTGTCAGGGTATGTGTATGCTAGTAATGGGAGATTGTATTTTTGTGTAGCTCCCTTGTGGAGTTTGTATATAAACAACTTTGGTTCAACTTTATATTTGTGATCTTTTGTAACTAAAACATGTTGTCTACTTTCAAGGTTTGTTTCTAACTTTCCTCCAGGTGGAGATGTTTAAAGTTAGTTTTATAATGGAAATGTTAAAGTTTGTGTTCTTTTCAAGTTAAGTCAAAGTTTTTGAAAATTCAGGTGGTTTTTAATAGTAAGGGGACCCTCCCGCTCGGGGCACAAGCTAAGGTTCCGGGTCGGGGTCCCCACACAAGCGGTCGGATGCCTGGACCCTTTTAAAGGTTTCCTACGTATCCCGGATGGGAAGCAAGCCAGTCGTAGTTCAGACCTTGTGGGGGAAAGGGGTGACCAAGGTGGTCGAATGGCTGGACCTCACCACACAGGACGTACTTTTGTTGCCAAAGGTGGACTCGACTAACGAAGGTGTACTTTTGTTGCCGAAGATGGACTCGACTAACGAAGGCGTACTTTTGGTTCCGAAGATGGACACGACTAACGAAGGCATACTTTTGTTGCCGAAGATGGACTCGACTAACAAAGGCATACTTTTGTTGCGGAAGATGGACTCGACTAACGAAGGCATACTTTTATTGCCGAAGATGGACTTGACTAACGAAGGCGTACTTTTGTTGCCGAAGATGGACTCGACTAACAAAGGCGTACTTTTGTTGCCGAAGATGGACTCGACTAACAAAGGCGTACTTTTGTTGCCAAAGATGGACTCGACTAACGAAGGCATACTTTTGTTGCAGAAGATGGACTCGACTAACGAAGGCATACTTTTGTTGCCAAAGATGGACTCGACTAACGAAGGAGTACTGAGTAATGAAGGTATACTTTTGTTGCCGAAGATATACTCGACTAAAGAAGGCGTACTTTTGTTGCCGAAGATGGACTCGACTAACGAAGGCATACTTTTGTTGTCGAAGATGGACTCGACTAACGAAAGCATATTTTTGTTGCTGAAGACGTACTTTTGTTGCCGAAGATGGACTCGACTAACGAAGGCGTACTTTTGTTGCCGAAGATGGACTTGACTAACGAAGGCGTGCTTCATCGTCGCAGACTTGCTCGGTTGGCAAAGGCGTGCTTTTGTTATTGGTTCGTCGTGTAGGGGATGGTCTTCCTTTTTGACTTGTCATATAGAGGACGGTCATTGTTGTTGACTTGCCGTATAGAGGACGGTCATTATCATTGATTTGCCATGTAGAGGACGATCTTTGTTAGAGGGAATCGGGCTTCTACTATGTTCTGTTGAAGAAGGACGGGCTTAATTTGAAGGCCGAAGTTGGAAATGAGGAAGGGTATAGACTTCAATTAAGTTCCATTAAAGGAGGACAGGCTTACTTTGGAGGCCGGAGTTGGAAATGAGGAAGGGTATGGACTTTCGTTAAGTTCCATTAAAGGAGGGCAGGCTTACTTTGAAGGCCGGAGCTGGAAATAAGGAAAGAAATGGACTTCCGTTAAGTTCCATTAAAGGAGGACGGGCTTACTTTGGAGGCTGGAGTTCGAAATGAGGAAAGGAATGGACTTCCGTTAAGTTCCATTAAAGGAGGACGGGCTTACTTTGGAGGTCGGAGTTGGAAATGAGGAAGGGGATGGACTTTCGTTAAGTTCCATTAAAGGAGGACGGGCTTACTTTGGAGGCCGGAGTTGGAAATGAGGAAGGGAATGGACTTTCGTTAAGTTCCGTTAAAGGAGGACGGGCTTACTTTGGAGGCCGGAGTTGGAAATGAGAAAGGAAATGGACTTCCGTTATGTTCCATTAAAGGAGGACGGGCTTACTTTAAAGGTCGGAGTTGGAAATGAGGAAGGGAATGGACTTCCGTTAAGTTCCGTTAAAGGAGAAAGGGCTTACTTTGGAGGCCGGGGTTGGAAATGAGGAAGGGAATGGACTTCCGTTAAGTTCCATTAAATGAGGACGGGCTTACTTTGGAGGCCGGAGTTGGAAATGAGGAAAGGAATGGACTTCCGTTATGTTTCGTTAAAGGAGGACGGGCTTACTTTAGAGGCCGGAGTTGGAAATGAGGAAGGGAATGGACTTCCGTTAAGTTCCGTTAAAGGAGGACGGGTTTACTTTGGAGGCCGGAGTTGGAAATGAGGAAGGGAATGGACTTCCGTTAAGTTCCATTAAAGGAGGGCGGGCTTACTTTGGAGGCCAGAGTTGAAGATGAGGAAGGGAATGAACTTCCGTTAAGTTCCATTAAAGGAGGACGGGCTTACTTTGGAGGCCGGAGTTGAATATGAGGAAGGGAATGAACTTCCGTTAAGTTCCACCCATTAGAAGGAGGGAGACATAGATAGTTCACGGGGAACGTAAGAAGACTCGTCGGGGACGAGGGAAAAAAGGGAAGAATGGCGAAGGAACAAGCGCGAGTGGCATGGAATGACCTTCTAAGATTCTGAGTATCCACCCATTGTCGTTGCAGACACATGTTATCTTAGCATGTTACGAGTCGAGAGTAGACCGTGCTTGAATTCATCAAGAAATGTTTTAACTGTAATGATTTGTGATTTGCTTTAGAGTTTTATCGAGACACGAAACTCTTGCTTGCTTCTTGTTTTGAACCTTGATGATATCAACTTTTAGAGTTTTGTTTATTTTTTAGACCGAACCAGTGAAGACTGCCTACGTTCCCCTCTTACAATTGGACTGAGGGGCTCAGGTCTCCGTAGTTCGAGTCTTTTTGTGAGAAAATGGGAGACAGAAAAGGGGAGAATGGTGCAACCCTAATTTTACCTAGAATACCCTTTTAGGGTTTTCAATCTAGTTGGGTATGTTCTTTAACACCTATGTATGCAACATTTTTTATTTTTATTTTTTTATTTGGGAATGATCTCACGAGGAGAGAACTAGATGCTAAGTCTCAGAAGGGAATCACACGGAGAGATAACGGAAAGATCTCACTTGGGGATAACGAGATGTGAAATCTCAGGAAGAGATATTTAAAGCCAGGAAGAGCGATTCTTGTGAAATGTCGATCTCTTTTGAAGGGCCAAGCCAAAGAATGAAGTTTTGTAATTGTTCGCAACCTAAAGTTAATTTAAAAGTTTTTTATTAGGCTTTGAGTTTGTTTGCACTTTGTCCGATCGCACTAGTTCACCGTGTCTTTGGAAAGAGTTGAGATGGATAAGCATTGGCTCGAGATGATTGTGATTTGACGAAGCCCCAGTCCGAGGAGATAACTTGACGAAGCTCCGAGCTCCTTTTCTTAACAAATCCCCGTTGTGCAGAAGTGTCTCGGTGAAGCCCTAGGTTGAAGAAAATGCCTTGGAAGCCCCTATTTGAAAGAAGTGCTTTGACTTTGAGTCCAAAATGATTGGTACAGCCCCCAGTCTATTTGGTCATTTGAGGAGATCTTGAAGCGAATCCAGGGCGGCTCCAATCCAAGTTGAACATATGGATCCAGACGAGGCAACCATCCTTGATTTTTTTTAATCAGTCAACCAAAAATGTAAAAGAAATGACTTGTAATGCACACTTGCAAGGGCATATATTTTTTTTGAAATTGGGAATGAGTCCCTTTTGTGTGAATGCCTTATTTGATGTAGGCACAAAAACATGCATTTTGGGTTTGACTCTTTTGAGAGAGTACAAGCACAGAAAAGTTTGTAAAAGTGTATGGAAGCCCTTACTGACAGAGAATCAGTGTTTAGCTCTATTTTTCCTATTTTGTAGAAAAAGAAGACTTGTCGAGACATCTGAAAACTTGTTATATTCATAATGATCACAAGATTTCTTAAAACCCTTAACTGATGTTCGAGTTATTCAATAATGAAACTCGATATGCTTTGATTAATCAGGAGGGGAAGGTCAACCGGTATCTGGGATCGAGTTTGGCTAGGTGTGAAAGAAGGTTTGTGTATAGGAGAGGTCATTGGTGAGACCGGGTTTACGGATTTGCATGTGTTTGTGATTGGACCAATTTTGGTTGACGATGTTCCTTAAGGTAAGGAGCTCAGGTTGCCGTAGTTTGAGGCTGAACTGTGTATGGATTTGAGGTAAGGGCATGAATATTTGTGGTCCCTTTGGTGGAAGGTTGGATGGTGAGGCACGGGCCTTGGGATGATTCCTTGACAAGTCATATTTGACGGCTATTTCAATGATTCCATCGCTTCTTGATCGTTGCTCTCACAGGAAGAGAAAGAATTTGAATATAGCTCAAGGACTTATGATACGCTCTTGCATTTGCTTAAACTGCTCTATTGGTTATGACAACTTCTATTCTTCGAGCTTTAAATTCGTCCACTTGTTGAGCTTTTGACAGCAGTGCTAGGCCCTTGGCTTCATTTTTTTTTGTGTGTGTTTTTTTTTTGAAGCCTCTGCTTGAACTTGCTTGATGCATAAGAGGGGGAAGGAAAGCCCCTAGCTTATTGTCGAAGTGAGGTCAATCATTTAATGCTGAGTGACCTTTTGTTATTCCATGATATCGCCGCCGTCGTTGACTTGGTCAAGGTAATGGTGGGGATAGGATTTGGAAAGTGTATGGCTTGATGGAGGCCTTTGTGTGGGGTATGGTAAGGTGTATGGGCAACTACCGGTCAACTTTTTCACACCAACTAATCAAAACATCAATCATTCGGGAAATTACTTGTTGAGCAATGCAAGTGATCATATAGAACAAAACCATTTCATTAAATGTAATGTGGGATCCAAACATAATGTCTCAAGTCTAGCAAGAAAAGAAAGAAAACTCATGTATATAAAATTAAAGATTAACTACAATGTCCGAGGAGGACTTGATGAGGAAAGTACTAGAACCTACGAGGTTTGACTGTATGAATCCTTTTTTTTGGTAGCCTCTAGCCTAGTAGACCATCTTGGAGAGCTCGTTTTTGTTGGGGGAGAACTGGACCCGAGGGAACTTTATGCTGTATCAAGTGATGACACTTGGACCATCATCAAAGTCTTTAAACTTGTCAATTTGTCCATTCGTGAAAGGGCCCCAATATACCAAAAAGGGAGCATCTAAATGCAGTTTCGATGTGAACTTTTGGGCCAATGCTCAATCAATTTTACTTGTTGAATCAAACCCATCCCAAATAGTTAAAGCCATCTGTCGCAGCTGATCAAAAAGTTGTCACTCATTATCCACATGACACTCTTCTTTTTATTCGAGCATGGCTTGCATTTTCTGGCGATGACGCTCCTCTTGGGCTGCGAGCTTCTTCGTCAAGTAATCAAGGGTTACTGGAGACATGGTGTGTGATTGACGATTGGCAAATTGCAAAGGAAGTTCAAATCCTTTTTATGAAGTTTAAGTTGCGATCAATTTATAGAGCTTATTTCTTTATTTGACCAAAATCAGAATAAAAATTGAGGATGGAGATGGAACACAATGACTACGGATCAAAATGAGGGTGTTCCGTTATTTGAAGGGGTATTACCTCTTTGAGGTCGAGGAAAGGACGTGGCCAATTTTGGCGCAAAGCAGGAGATGGCCTCTTTAAGCCGAGGGGAATTGGACTGTGAAAAGTCGGGATCGGAGATCGGACCATGAATGGCCGGGATTGAAAGTTGGACCTTGAATGGTCAAGGTTGAAGGTTGGACCGTGAATGGTCGGGATTGAAGGTTGTGTAAGTACCCCAATCTGGATCACCCTCTTCCGAGCACACGGGAAACACCGCAGACTCACACAAACGCAGTCTCGAATACCCGTAACCATCAAAAACCACAAAACCACCAACCAAACCAAGGGGGGCCTTTCTGGAACAAAAAAGGACAAAAGGACTTTTGAGGAATTATGCAAAAAAGCAGAGTTGGTCCGTACGGACCTCTTTGTTATCATAATTACTGAATCCTCTTAAAGTCCACCTTATTCCCTCAAATCCAGGAAATCATAATTACTGGAATACCTTGGAGGTCCGTACGGACTTTTCTGCATGCAAGGATGTCCGTACGGACCTTCTTGTTACCAGACACCATCATTTCAGAATCCTCTTAAAGTCCACATTATTCCCTCAAATCCGGGAAAACCAAAATGTTGTATTTCATGGAAGGTCCGTACGGACCTTCTTGCACATTTGACCCCGAGGGACTATAAATGAGAGGGCTCCCCTCCCCTCATTTTATATTTTCCCTCTTCTCTCCCTCTCCCCCAGCCTTCTGTGCACCCCTCTAGAACACTTCAAGGAATGATTGCAATCCCGCTTCGAGGATCCTTCCAGAGGCCTTCCGAGCTCCCTTGTGGTGCTCTGCGAAGCCTCTCAGCTCCGAGCGCTCCAGCGCTGCCCGAGGCACCTACTGTAGAGTACTCTGAGGCCCCTCGTGGTACTTCGAGGCCCTTTGCTCGGTCTTTCCCGAGGCGTCCCGGCTCTTTCCGAGTCAAATCAGGCGATTCCGGCCCCACGCCGAACCTCTCGCCCGAGTGACCCATTTGCCATCCTGGCAACGCACGCCGAAACTGCGCCCGAGTGATCCCTTCCATCTCAACGCACGCAGCAGAACCTCTCGCCCGAGTGATGCCTCTGCGATCCGGCAACACTACAGAAACTTCCTGTCCTCAGACAAACCGGCTCATCCCGAAGCACTATTCCATCCTCAAACACTATTCCCCAGCAAGAATGGCAGACGTAGAACCAATATTGGTAAGGCTTCCATCCTACACTATTTCAATACATTTCGATATATGCAAACATGGCCACAATGTAGAGATCCGATACCAGATGGCATTTTTTAAAAGCACATTACACGGCACATACACGGCAGTTTAAAGAGATATAAGGGAGTACCGAAAGACTCGTTTTTTACGAGGCAACTCGGGTGAGCTCTAATATTCTAATATTCTCTTTCCGATGATGGAGTCATATGACCTCCAAACTCAAATATATGTAGACACCCTCCATCTCTGAACACATCGGATCATATTTATACCACCTCTAAGTCTTCGCTTTGAGTCAAGAAGTAGAAATCCACCATTTCGTCATGTTTCGTTAAGTTTTGACTAACCACACGTTAGTTTGGGACTAAACCTGCATGCGAGATAACGAGGAAGGACATAATTGTCCACAGGAGCAATATCTTCAAGCGCGAGAATGGCGTGTCTCGCGCGAGATATTATCCTTCTGCGGCATGCGAGGTGACAATTTCCCTGAGTCGAACTTTCAACCTCTTTTTGGGATAAAACTTCATCCATCCGAGCTAACCAATAGAGTTTGGAGTCTGGAAACTTCTTGAAGTGTTTGATCTCATCCTCCGAACACCCTCTCGACACTCCTATAAATACTTGGTGACTTCCAATGTTCTGGCAAGAGTCGACAATTCCACAATTCACACACATTTTTACCTTGGTTTCTCTCCTTGAAAGACTTCCTGTAAAATCACCCCTAAAAACACCTCAAAGTTTGTTTGTCAACCTTGTTGATAAAAAAACA